>WEDG01002191.1:0-121651 GCA_017591395.1 Schistocephalus solidus
CTATTATAATGCCAATATTAAATCTGGATTCCACTCTGATATTCATAGATATCGCGGTGTTTATAAAACGTGCTCTCTTGCTAAACTCTTTTAAAAATTAATTTTTGTATAAGGAATCAAATTCTCAACTCCTTCTAACATGGCTTTTTACCGAACCACTTTTGTGGAACCTGCCATATGTCTATCTGCAGTAGATATCTATTTTGTCCTTAGTAAGACATTCGATAAATTGCCTCATAGACGACTTCTAGCTAAACCAGAGGCTTTAGGATTTCGTAGGTCCCTTACTGACTTTATTAGATCATACCAATATGATCGAAAGCAAAACGACTTAGTG
Source organism: Schistocephalus solidus (assembly GCA_017591395.1). Lineage (NCBI taxonomy): Eukaryota > Metazoa > Platyhelminthes > Cestoda > Diphyllobothriidea > Diphyllobothriidae > Schistocephalus > Schistocephalus solidus. Next base: position 338 of record WEDG01002191.1, read on the forward strand.
GGGTCCTCATATTCGGGTGCTACCCTGATTGTGAGTGGTGTCCTCCAAGGTACCGTGTTTGGTCCATTTTGTTCTTACTGTATATAAATGATATTTCTTCGAGATTTAAACATGCTCAATCTTATATTTATACTGATGACCTCAAATGCGCGTAATCCTTCACTAACTGTACGGCCGAACGATGCCTAGAACAAATTCGTTCAGACTTAGATAAAATGGTGTATTGATTTGGCACTGCTTGGGCACCCTCGGCGTGGAGCTCCACATGGCTAATGGAATTCTCACCTTCTAAGTGTCGTTACGTGTGTTTTGGGCCTTTAGGGCTGCTGAACCTGTAATTTTTAAAGGTTGTCCTATGACTGAATATACCTCCAGCAAGAACTTGTAATACACCATTAAATAATATCATTCGCCTCATGCCGATAGAATTACGGCTGAAGCTGCTCAGAATTGTGACTTTATTTCTTATAATTTCTACCTTCCTGAAATTAAATTAAGGCTTTTTTCGTATGTTTGTACTTTAAAATCTTGAATTTTGCTGTCCTTTCTTCGGTTTAATGAACGAATCTAGGCGTTCAAAAATTGAAAATGTCCAAAAACATTTCAAAAAAACTCCTGTATCCGACTCTTTCAATTACTTCCCACTCAACTAGATGCCAGCTGCCGAAGCTAAAATTTAATTTGGTCAAGAAACTGGAAGGAGACTTTTGTCTCCTTTTTTTTGACTAAATAATAGCTCAAATCTCCCCGAGCTTTCTTTTATTACCCCCGTTAGTCTTCCTTATAACCTAAGCAATTCAGCACTAATTATACCTCCGGCTGCATCCTTAAATGAAACAGAACTCTCTATTCTTCTATTCTAGGTAAAAAATTCTTCGGAGTAACTTCCCAAATGAAATTTGGTCGTTAACTAGCCTATCTGCATTCAAGCAAAGACTGCACATTTATCTTTACTTTGATTCTTTAAACCTTTTATTTTCCTCATTATTTTTCTGAGCAGCTTTACCTTTGGCTAGCTGAAAGGACCATCGGGAATTTAAGTGGCCCTCATGAAACTATTTTTCTCTACCTCGATTCCCTTAAGAACCATAATGGCTCCTTATATCACCAGTCATTCAAACGATGGAAGTCATTTGGATGTACACAGTCATAATTTCTCCCGTTTTGTTGAATACTATCCATCATCCGAATTCAATTTTGGATCCTGTGCTGATAAGGCCTCAAGTGCCCTGACGCTTTTTCGTGAGATTTCGTTTCATGCACCTAAGTGCTCAAGAACGAACCATATTGACGTTTCGTTATCTCCTTCTGGAATGCTCCTGCAATATTAGCCTAAACTGCCTTTTACCTGATTTTCCTAAGCAGTTTTTTTCTCCTCCTTCCTATTCAAAAAGAAGCCTATTGAACTCTGCCTCCATTTTGATGGTAGGAGATTTTTTTTTCACTGTTTATTACTAGTTCACAATTTATTTCAAAACATCGCTATCTATCGCCCTAACAGGAAAATTTCTGCCAACATTATTAAATATTTGTACATTTTTATCCGCATACATTGTCATAATTTTATTTCGTTACTAATGTTTGTTTTGACAGTGCCTTGCCGGTGCTAACCAAATATAAATTTATTAAAATCTTGGCCAGTTTGGCGGGAAGTGACTTTAAGGAAACATGTCCGGATAAATACTATCTGTTTTAACCTGAATATACATAGGAAGCTTTGCAAAACTCTCGGTCATCCTCAAACATTTTGTACTGATCACAGTGCACACAAGCGGGCTTTTTTAATTCAACCACCATCTTTTCTGCTCTTCATTCGCATGTGAATCCTCTTATATGTACGTAAGTTGGCCTTTTTCATATATTTCTACCGAATTTAACCCTATGTTTTTATTCAAACAACAAAAATAAAGTCATTAGCGCACGACGCCATCACCGTTTTTAAAGAAGTCCAATTTGGTCGATAGTTTGAGATGCATTCAAGGACGATTCTTCATGATGTCAATAGATGCATTCTTTGGCCATTCATTTGTGATCTTCCAGTGTTGTGTGGTTTGTGTTCCCAACCTTATTCACCGTGAATGGAAGACATTTTTGCTGGAAAGGTTTGGAATTTTACTTTAAAACTAAAAGGTGGCTCTCTCTATATCATTTTTAGCAATGTTTTATCGTGATATAACCACATTCTAATTATTTACAACTTTATTTTGAGTGTAAATATGTGCAATAATTGTACATAAATAGGGTCAAGGTCTCTGCCTATTACCCTACAAATAAAAATACAATCGAAAGGGAAATAAGGCAGACTTTTCGACCTATCCTGACTGGTAAATCCATAAGACTGTCAACCATCTTCGTTGCCCTTCGCTTCACCTGTTCGAGGATATCAATATCTTTCTGCTTCCACGGTGTCTAGGTTGACATTCAAATCTTAATTTGGCCTCACGAAGATGTCAAAGAATTCAATGGAGAATATTTTAAACGCACATGGGATCCAGTGTAACGTACAAGTCGTCTTCTGGATTGGCGTCCTATAGTGTTCTGGCGCTATCAAGTCTGTAATCATTTGCGGAAACTTTGATGCCACCTTTCCATAGTTGTGTGATCCGTGCAGATTTTCCATCGGCAGGTAAACAGCCGGCTTCGAACGAGGCTCGGAAAAGCATGGATAGCGGTTTGTCTGGTTCTATAGCGAGCTCCTTCAGTAATTTGGGTGGTATTTCATCTGTAACCTGCGAGTTTTACTAATTTATAGCTAACAGCTCTTTACGGACGGCCTTTTCGGCAGAAGATACAGTCTCACTCACTGGAACATCATTTAAGCTGCAGATGGACGGAGCTAGTTTGCGTTCCGAAGGTCAAGGTCAAGGTGCGCAGGTCAATTTTCGAAAACTAAGTGAAATCTCAAATTTTGAAAGTACCTCTTCCTTGCTTGCTGACGTTATTGGCTTAATTGATGATTAACGTTTTGCATTTCTAAACCTTAATCAACTGCATATATCTGTGGTGTTTGTCTTTAACAATAGGTTGAACTATAAATTCTCATAGTGTTTACCCGGCATAGCCTCCTTTCTCGTTCTCAAATTTTAACGGATTTCTTCGTTTCTGACTATTTTTATCTGCCGAATCAATCTTTGCATTCACTTTTTCGTCCCCTCCTTTTTAACTAGCATCGCCAACTCTTGACAACCTTGATACTTTCCTCCGAATTTTGCAACCCTGACGATGGTCTCCTGGGTCTGTTGATGATCGTGGCGGGTTCTGAAGTTTCACCTCTTTGTAGGTGAACTATGTAGTCAGCAAGGTCGCATCTCGGTGTTGATCTCGTGACCTCTACTTTTTCCTCTTCTTTTCGACCATGTTGTCTACGATGATTTCATCCTCTCTCACCTCCATGGTGGGTATAATCAGTGGCTCTCACTGTAATATCATCTCTCACCCGACAAGAGCGTTCCGAACCCACATACGTTGTCAGCAACATCTCAATACTATCCCATTGCAATATACAAATCCCATCAACTCTAGCTAATAATTTTTTCGAAAAGCAGTTTTTTTCTCCTATTTATTTAAATTGGCGGCTTGCCGAACTTCGCTCCGATTTAACCGTAGGTTTTTTATTGCTTCTTTTCTAGTTCACCGTATATGCCAAAGATTGTTGAATTTTGTTTTAAAAATGGCAAATCGTTGTTTTTCAAGATAAAAATTGCAGCTCATACAATGATTAAAGTTCGGGAGGGGAATGGGTTGCCAAAGGTGCACGGTGTAGGCGTTCTCCCTTTAGTCTCATACATCCGGTATTTTTCACCAGATAAAGGTGTGTCGGCGAACCACTGCTCACTGTCGGCTGAGGAATTAGCCGATTACGGACTGCAGGGTCAACAATATTGCCCTCATTATGGAGCCTGCCACAGGATTCAGAGTCCACGAAAACCTTCAGAACGGAAGAGAGATTCCACCGAGTCAGCATCAAAAATTCTTCAGAGGTGTCCTATCAGTATCAGTATCAGTATATTTGAGGGAGATGTAGGTGAGTCACCTTTGAATTCCCTATTTGTACATACGAGTTGTGGTATCAAAAAATAGTATCTCGATATGTTGGCGAGGCCAACATAGTGGAACAAAGTTGAAAAAGAGCAGACAGTGAAAAAAAACCCCGGTGATATTTAGGAGAAAAACTGTCGCCCTTGGGAAGGGGGTCCAACGGGGGCATTTCGGAGGTCACATGATGCTCCATTGCTGATTGCAGCGTCCGTTGAGGGGATTTCAAAAGGTTGAAATAGATGTCCAGACTCATCCTCGGTCCATTGCGGTTCGAACCAGGGATAACGTTCATACACCTCATGGACGACGGACGCCAGGTCAAGCTGATGCGAATACTCACGGTGTCGTCACGGTGTAAATAAGTTAAGCATCGAGACTCCTCGAGGACCCCAGCATGGGAGTAATGGGAGAATGCAAGCCCTCGAACGAAAATAACAAACAAGGAAATGTTACTCAAATATAACTAGTAGTATCATTAATGCCTTACTTTATGACGTCAGACTCTTGCAGCTTTCTAAAAGTGTAGTGCTCGCACTCATTATATCGATCTAACTTTCGCTTAAAAACCTCCAGGGAGTCCGACATTACAACATCCAGAGGAAGACTATTCCAAGCTTCTACTACTCTTTTTGGAGAAGAAGTACTTCCGAGTGTCTAGCCTTGCTCAGTCACACGTAATTTGAGAGGATGACCTCTCGGTTCGTTGTTTTTGCTAACTCGAAGAAATCCCTGGCACCGTGACGACACAGTCCTGGATACGTAGTATGCGGAATGTTAGTATCAGGTCGCCCCGAAGCTGCCCATAGTGCAAGGGAAAGAGATTGAGCCTCGACAGCCGTGTTTCATACAAGGGCAGTGAGCCGCGTCCAAGGACAAGTTTGGTTGCTCGCCTTTGGACCTTTCGAGGATGCTTGATGTCCTTCGCCGCCCAGGGTCTCCAAGCTTGGATAGCGGACTCCAGCTGTGGCCGCACGAATGTTCCGAAGCGACTTTTAGCGAAACAGTCGGTAGTGAAGGCTGCAAAAGCTCGTTTGAATCGAGGTACAGAATCGACATGGCTGGATTTCGCTACCTTTGCGCAATGTAGGGAGGGTTTAAGCGGAAGGGCGTGATCCAGACCTGCAGTCCTTTTGACATCCGAAAACTTTCTTCTCAATTGAATGCCATTCAGACTGTAAATCGTACGGTTCGGAAGGATTGCTTTTCCCGACTCTGTATGATGTTGCACTTGCTCTCATTAAAACGGCAAGAGCCAGTCATTTGACCATTTCTGGAGTCGATTTAAGTTTGCCTGCAAGTTCTCTTCATCAGCCGCAGTTTGAATGACGCGCCAAAGTTTGGAGATCATCGGCAAACATGGCAATATCGCGTCCAGTCTGATGGTACAATCGTTGATGCAGACAATGAACAGTATAGGCCGAGAACAGAGCCTTGGGGAAACACCACTCGACCTCAACTTTAGTCAGACTGTTTGTCGCCGATGTGCACAGTTTGTGAGCGGCCAGTTAAGAAGTTTTCTATCCATGTCAGAAGTCTACCTCTTACGCCTATGCGTGTTGAGTTTATAAAGAAGCGCGGTAAGTGGCACGCTATCAAAAAGCCTTTTTGAAGTCTATATAGACTGCGCACTGTATTACCACTATCGACCGCTTCAAAATCCAACGTTCTAAACAGTAGAGCAAATTTGTGCATCGCAGGATCTACCTCTACGGAAACCGTAAAAGCTGCATCGGATAGCAGATTGTTGCGTTCGAAGAACTGCATTAGTTGTTGCTTAATTCATTTTTTTCCATGATTTTGCAGCAAACCGAAGTTAGGCTGACCGGTCGATAATTGTTAGCAGAGGCCTCGCTTCCACCCTTATAAAGCGGCGTAATCCAGCGCGGATTTCCAGTCGGCTGGTAGACTTCCGGTCTGGAAGGATGCTTGGAAAAGCGTAGAGTGGTTTTACTAACTCTCCTCGCGAGCTCTTTCAACAGCTTGGCAGGTACTTCATCGGGACCCGGAGACTTGATTCCTTTAACCCTACAAAAGTTCTTTTGAGGACAGTAGTCTCGGTAAAATTAACAGTCTCTGACTATTGTATCCACTTCGAAAGCCATCGGTAGGGTGATCGCATCTCGTTTCTCGAAAACCGACTGGAAAAATTCCGAAAGATGATTTCAGCCTTCGCACCGTCTTCAGTGAGGTCTATGCGCCCTCGGCGGTCCCTCAGCAGGGGTATTGGATCCTTGTTCCGTGTATTCTGTCTGAGGTAACCGTAAAACAGTTTCGTCTACGGTGGCCCGGTTCAGCAGTGGGTCCACTTCGAAAGCCTGTCTTGTTCTAAAAATAAGGCCCTTGACCCCGATTTCTCTGCATTTTATACGCATTTAGAGATGTAGGAGTTCCGTCCGTAAGCTGATTTTTCCACACCTCCGCTTTTTTGTTGTTAACTTCGAGATTTTAAGGCCTGCGAAAGCCATCGCGGTCTGTTCGTTAACCTTTTTCTCAAAAATTGGACAGTGTTTTTCCATGAGCCCGTGTGCAGTATGTCCCGGAACGTTTCCAGTCCTCGGTTACGTTTCCAAAGAATAAAGGTTCCCACTGGGTGCGCATGAGTTCGGCCCTCTCATTCCACCGAAATCGCCTTGCCATATATTCCTTCTGATTGCTTGTGGGTCTGCTGGTATAGAAAATAGTGAGTAATCTCCCATCGCATAATACCACGTGGTCACTTTTTGCCTAGCGGCGGTAGACACGACACTTCGTCGATGCTGTCAGCGCGGACTTCGTGAGAACCAGGGTCCAGGCAATTGGCCTGTTGTCCTTCGCACACCCTGGTTGGAAAAAGTGACGTGCTGTGTGAGACGTAGCTTTAGTGTCGTGCTCAGAAAACAACCGTCGAAGGCTAGATCAGGAACTATGCACAGTACAGGTCGAGCTCCAGTCGATGTGAGGCGCATGAAGTCACTCCATGATCAGGGATATCCAACCGTGTGGCAATCTTTTTCAAGTTCCTCTAGCAGGTAAAGCATCAGCTACGGGTCTCTTCTCGGTGGCGGTGAGACTGTCAGGACATCTAGACTTGATGTACCTGGCACTTTTTACGGATAGCCATATCGCCTCGGAAGTAGGCGCGAGTTTATAAGTTTTGTCTAAAAACTGTAATTTCGCTTTTCACGCATGTGAGTACGCCACCTCCTTTACGCTCTTTTCCCGTCTTTTTCTAAAAGCTGGTAGCCAGCCATATTTACCTCCTCGGTCGTCCACGTGTTGGGACAACCAAGTTTCTGTTACGGAAATTATATCTGGAGATAGATCGCAGATATGAATCTTAAGCTCGTCGAGCTTCGATAATATACTCTGTGCATTAGTGTACATGCATGTTAGTTTTCGGTTTGCTCGGAAAGTGCTAACAGTCGGGCGCGAGCCCCTGTTTACTGGGCCAACTGCGGTAATCCGGAACGGGCCTCTCCAGGGGAGAATAATGGACGATGGATCACTTGGTTGTTGTAAACAACCAAGTTCGTTTCCCCTCGCTGAGCCGCCGTCTTAGTTCGATGACAAGTTGATGGCGTTTGTTTCGCTCTGCAGGTGAGAAGTCCTGTTGAAAATTCCAGGGTTTGAGTTTTGTAACTTAAAGCGCCTTGACAGAATGTGACTGGCGTCCTGGCTACTGGTCAAGATAACTTTTAGAGGCCTAGGACGTGTTGATTCGGATTGGCTTTCGGGCCGTTTTCCGCTGCGGAAGGCTTTTTCCAGTTCAATCGACGTATTTGGTTCCAGCATATTGTTCAGAAGTTCACGAAAGTGGTTCATGTCTTCAGAATATCGGTCTACTGGAGTCGCAGCTGTTGATTCCAGGTAGTCCCCTGTATTATGAAGCTCTGTCCGTGGCATTTTTGTAACTACGACGCTGTCTTCCTCTATCTGGTGGGAAGGTTTCACGTTGCGAACTGGGTGATGATGGAGGGATGCTGATTGGCTATGCGTTGGCTTTTGATCCGGTTTTTCGATTCGGCGAATTCCACGGGTTCGACGATTTTTTGAATCGCAGGTGGTATTTTTGGTTGGGGAATCCGGTTCTACTGCTTGTGCTTGGTGTGAGAATCTCAGTACTTCCTGTGGAGGACAAGGCAAATGGTCAAAGCCTCGTGTTCAAGCTGTTTTTGAGGAATCTTTCGAAGTCGGTTGTCCATTGGCTTTTTCCTTCTTGGTGTCAGTTTTGCGGTTTGGACGGCTTTTTGTTTTTAGGCGGACTATTTTTGTCCTGCGCCGTTGGTACTTGCTGTTCAGTAGCCGAAGCAGCTTTCAAAGTTGTTGTTGGGATACCCTTTGATCGGGTATCGATGGTTTTGCTTCTGGTAAGTCGTTCAGTGGACTCCTGAGTGGCATCTACTGCTTTAGAGGTGCCTTTTAGCGCAGATTTTATTTTGTCTTATCTCATCCTCGAGCTGGTTTAGCTTCATGGACAGTTTATGACAGCCTCCACAAAATGGCAGTGTTGTCAATAGCATGCATATTAATTTGAGAGAGCGCTCGCCTCCGTGATGAGGTGGTCGAGTGGTTAGCGAGCGTCGCCATCGCGTTGGTGGTCGCGGGTTCAATTCCGGCTTGCGGCATGACTTTTGAATTTTTTGCGTGGTGACTTAAGAAGTAACGAGTGGCTAGGTGTAGGTTTACACTATCAGCGCTTTTTACACAAACAGTATATAAATTATCTATACCGCCTTTTTGCAAAATTAATGAAATCCCCCGAACGTTCTTAACTACTTCTGCTAGTGGAAGTTGTTAAAAGTATTTGTTATAACGAGTTACTCGATATAAAATTGCAAAAATCAATTAGACAGAATATGGATAATGAACGACTCAGCCTGTTTTTGTAGATACTCCTCAGAAAGCCTGACGAGCAGTTAGAGCCTGGATTGGGCTGGTAGGTTGTGAAGGCTGCCAAAAATTTCCGGCAGGTTGATCTATTTGGAGAACTGTCCTAGTCGAACAAAAAGTCCCTCAGAAACCCTGGAGAGAGAAATGGATTGGACTGGTGGGTTATGTAGGCCAAGATTTCCGACAGTGCTCGATTTGGAGAACTCTCCTAGTCAAACTGTGAGGGTATCGAAGGCACTGAGCGGAAGATTCAGTTAATTGATTCAATAATTTGAACCAATTAATGTCTGTGGACTGATTGTTTCAGTGCAAAGACTCGATTAAATTCGGTCTTCTTGTTGCTCGAAAATTCAAACCGCGCGGCAACCGTTCAGTTCAGTTCAGGACTTCCGTGTCCGGGATCCTGTCTTGCCATCTCAGCTTCAGTATTCTGCGGAGACAGCTGAGATGAAAGTGATTCAGCTTCCTGGCTTGGTTCGAGTCGACGGTCCAGGTTTCCGCTCCATAATGGAGGATCGTAAAGACGACGGCCTTGTACATCTTCAGTTTGGTGTTCAGGTGAATACCGTGGTGATTCCCCACGGAGGCCTGCAGCCGGCTGAAGGCCTGACTAGCTTTCGAGATCCATTGGGCAACCTCGTCATCGATTCTCGTGTTGCGCGACATCGTGCTTCCTAGATAAGCGAAGGTTTCCACGTTTTTGAGTTGAGCACCGTTGACATTGATTCGAGGAGCATTGTATTCCGTGCTGGGTGGCGGCTGGTGCATGACAACCGTTTTGGCTGTACTGTTTGTTAATCCGAAATCGGCGCAACCTTCAGCGAAGAGGTCCATGCTCCTTTGCATGTCCTCCTCCGTCACGGTGTTAAGGGCGCAGTCGTCCGCGAAGAGCAAGTCATGGACTGTAGTCGTAGACAGAAAACTGGTGACAGCTCTCTTGAACAAAGAACAGCTTTGCGGAATTTTAATAGTTCTGGGTAGCTTATTCCTGATTGCTTTAGCGTTTACTGAAAAAAAACTGGCGGAATCTAACTGTGCTTACCAGAGGAAGAAATAAAAAGACATCTCGATGAATGGTGCAACGAGAGTGGTTGAGCAGCCTCAGAATAATTTGGGAATTAAAGTTACAACTGTTTGAAAGCTTAAACCGTAACAATAGTGCCTTCTGTAGTCTGTGAACCCACAACAAGTCGAGGTTAGTAAGCTCACAGTGATTTTGGTAGGACAGGTTTCGATTTTCTCAAGAAAAAACTCTTTCAGTCAAGAAATGTTGGACCCATTCTATATTCTTCCGTTCATAAGTATGCAGAAGGCTAAATATAAACAAGCAGTTTTCCAGACTGTCTGACATACATTTTAAAAAGACTTGGTCTAATTCTGATGGTTTTAAAATTTCTGAGAGTAAAACCAGTAGTTAAGCGTGCTTTCGAGACAATCAGGGTGCAGTGCTCTGACGGATTCAGACGACTAGAATATGATATGCCCAAATCCTTTATAACTCCAGGCACATTTAGGTCGGGACCGTCTATGCTTAGCTGGGGCTGATGGTTATCGCCAACAACCACAACGGAACACTTGTGCCAAGAAAGTGAAATGTGCCATGTGAAACACATGTGGGCTTAGGCCTGAAGATCCTTTTTAAGAGCTCAAGCAGTATGTTGCGATTGGCCGGGTTATATCGATAGTTAACTTATGTCTGGATCTCAATCCCTTGTTAATAACTATCGAAACATGCATAACCCCGTTTCTAGATAATTTTCAATGGAATGCTTGGTTTCTTACTGGCTTATCAGCTTCTGAGTTTACTCAGCATGGATTTTTACCTAAAAAATCTGATAAAAATTATCGCTTAGTTTTTCTTAGACCTAATCACTTCCCCTCGTAACGCATAGACGTCAGTGGTAGTCATCTACTTTAATCTTAGTAAAACCTTCAACAAGATGCCGTCTTTTAGTCAAATTGGAATCGATGGGCATCCTGTCCTCTCCACTTAAATTCATTGGGTTATACATATCCAATTGCTATCAGAAGCGCATGGTTAGTAATTGCTACTCAACGTATCGCACAAGCATCGAAAATTAGGCTCGTTAGAGATAAGCGTAGGGAGTCGCGGGCACTAAGTGATGTCAATTCATCCAACTCTCTTGCTTAAATCTTCCATGTTCGGTCATCGGCTAAGCGTATGAATGTTACTCCGCCCTTACTCGACTGCAACAAAAATTCGTTACAGACGATTTGGGCAAAGCAGAATCGTTAAATTAGTTTTTTGCCAACCACTTTACCACTGAAACTAGCCCCACTCCAACAATTCCTCTGCTTTCAAATTCACTTCTAACAACCATTAATTTCTCGCCTTCATGTATTCAAAAGGAAATAGCTCACCTAAAAATTCACATTCGGTTGGAACTGATAACATTCCAAACTCATTATTAAACAGTTAAGTGATTTCCACCTTTACTTAGCAAATAATTCTCAGTATTTCTCGAAAATGGTTTCATCCCCGATTATTGGAAAACTTCTATTATAATACCAGTTTTCAAATCTGGTTCCCGCTCGGACATTCATAACTATCGTGGTGTTCATAAAACGCCCTTTCTTGCTAAACTCTTCGAAAAACTAATTGGAAAACAAATCACGAATTTTTGCATAAGTAATCACATTATCAACTTTTCCCAACCCGGCTGCTTACCGGACCGCTCTTGTGAAACATGCCACATGTCTTTTCTAAATCTACTAATCTGTCTTCGTAATGATCATCTATCTGTCGTTTTTATCTATTTTGATCTTAGTAGGGCATTCGATAAAGTGCCTCATAGACGACTTCTAGCTGAACTAGAAGCTATCGGATTTCGTAGTCCGCTTAATGACTTTATTAGATCATACCTAAATGCTCGAAAACAAATTGTTTTAGTAGGGTGCTCATACTCAAGTGCTACCCCGATTGTTAGTGGTGTCCTTCAAGGTACCGTATTAGGTTCTTTGGATTTCTTACTGTATATAAATGATATTTCATCGATAGTTAAACATTCTCAATCTTTTATTTATGCTGATGACCTCAAATGCGTGTATTCCTTCTCTAACTCTACGACCGAACGGACTTAGACGCTTTTTTCGGCCTTTAGCTCCACATGGCTAATGAAGTTCTCAACTACTTAGTGTTGCTACATGAGTTTTGGGCCTTTAAGGCTACTAAACCTCTTATTTGTGAATATTGCCCTATGATTGAATGTTCCTCTATCAAGGACCTGGGCTACACCAATAAATTAGATCTTACGCCTCATGCCGATAGAAATACGACCAAAGATACTCAGATTTGCGGCTTTATTTCTTATGATTTATTATTGCCTGAAATTAAATTAAGACTTTATCGTATGTTTGTGCTTCCCATTATTGAATTTTGCTGTCATTTCTTCGGTTAAATGAACGAATCTAACCGTTCAAAAATTGAAAATGTCCAAAGACATTTCACAAAAAACTCCTATTTCTGACTCTTTCAACTACTTCCTACTTAACAAGATGCCAGATAACGAAGCTCAAATTTCTTTGGGTCAGGAAACTTGAAACAGGCTTTTGTCTCCTTTTCGACTTAATAATAGCTCAACTCTCCAAAAGCTTTCTGTCCTTACCCCCGTTAGTCTTCCTTATAACCAAAGAAATTCTGCACTAATTATACCTCCCCCTGCATCATACACATGTAAACGCTCTCTCTTCTTTGCTTCTAGGTATAGTTTTATTTGGATTAACTTGCCAATTGAAATAAGGTCATTAAAAAGTCTTTCTGCATTCAAGCGAAGACTGCACATTTACCTTAACACTGATGCTATTAACCTTTTATTTTCATCATCTTTTCCCAGAAGTTTTCCCCACGACTAGGAAAAAGGACCATCGGGAATTTAAGTGAACCTCTTGAAACTATATTTTCACTACCTCGAGTCACCCATGAACTATGATGTCTCCTTATATCACCAGATATTCAAACGATGAAGTCATTCGGACGTAAACATTCGGTGGTCCACAGTCTAAAATGCTACCGTTTCTTTGGATACTAACCATCACCAGAATTTGATTCTGGATCCTAAGATGCTGAGGACTTAAGTTCGTTGACGCATTTCGTGAGATTTTGTTTCATACGCCTAAATGATCAAGAACGAATAATCCCGACGTTTCATTATCTCATTCTGAAATGCTACTGCAATATTACCCTACTCTACCACCTGACCTTATTTTCCTTAGCGGTTTTTTTCTCCTACCTTCTATTAAAAATTGAAGGCCTATTGAACTCTGCCTCCATTTTTAATGAAGGAGTTTTTTTCACTGCCTATTTTTTCTAGTTCACAATTAATTTCCAAACATCGCTAACTGTCGACCTAGAAGAACTAGTTCTGTCTACATAATTAAGTATTTGTACATTTTATCTGCACACTTTGTCAAAACTTTATTTCGTTACTAATGTTTGTTTAGACAATGCCTTGCCAGTGCTAACCAAATAAAAATTCGAAAAAAATAATTGCTTACTTCAAGAAATGGTTCTAATTCCACTACAATTTATCCTTTACATCAATGATATTTCGGCAGATATCAGAAATTCGCAAATGTTCATTTATGTTGATGACCTTAAATGTGTATATTTATATTCTAAGGACGTCGCAAATTAATAATCTGGAAAAAGTAACACTAGTTACGAATGCTGGTGGAAATAATTCAATTAACCCGATGAATTGTTCATCTTTAAAGTGCACTTGATGTGTTTTGGCCCTGTTAGGCTTATTTGAGCTCGTAATCTTTAAAAATAACCGACCCTCAGAATCCTCAACCATAATGAACCTAGGTCGTAGTTTTAAAAGTAAGCTTACGTTAAAACCTCCTGCTGTGCAGAGATGCCGGTTCATACCACAGTATTTTTTTCCTTCCGGAAATGAAGCTGACTATTTATCGAACGTTTGTCCTCTAATATTACTGTTTTTCTTCGGGCGACTGAATGCCAGTGACCACACCAAATCGAAAATGTGCAGAGGGTTTAAACTCGAAGGCTTTTCCTAGTGCGGGATCCAGCATTTCTTATAGTGTTAGATGGCATTTGGTGAACATTAAGTTATAATGGTTTAGAAAACTTGAAAACGCTTCCTTAAAACTTCTTAGAAGTAGGCGTGGCCTTGATCGCATCTGGCCACGCCTGACCATAACCTTTATATGCGGCAACGTGTTGGCAGGGTAGCCTTCGATTTTTGTTTGGCATAAACGCTCGCTTTAACCATTCATGTACTTGTTTTCAATCCAATATAAATATTTTATTGATAAAGCACCTCTTGTGCGCTGTCAATCTCCTTTGAATCAGTCTTATATCACGCGTAATTCCTTTTTGGTTAGTCAGCCACCACTTTGCTCTACGTTAAAACGCCCATTTTTGACATCCAAATATACCTTCCTTTGGATTAATCTTTCCCTAAACCTTAGAGGGTTACCTAGATCATTGGAAATCAAAAGATGTGTGCTAATTTCACATTTTCAAATGTTTTCCTATAGCATCTTTATTTTTAAACATAATTTAATGTTTGTTAAAGAATTTGATTTAAAACTTATTACAAACTTTATTTTTGTGTCTCCCTCCCTGTTAGTTGCATAACTTTTTGTGTTTTTGGTATGATATATGTTCTGCGTAATTTCGATGGAGAACAAGCCTGACTCCTAGACGATTTCTGTCTGTGCTGTTGAATGACTGCAGCGCTTTATAAATTGCACTCATCTGTCTTGATCCCTTCAGACAGTTACAGCTTTCAGTTGCAATTCTCAATCGCTCCGCTGGACATAAACTTCTCTGAGCCGCAGGCTCTCCCAATAATCTACTGTGCAGAACCTTCAGGAACTAACGCAGGGCATGCTGTAATTGACACTAACTAATAACTGGATGCCCTCTTTTTTATTTATCATATCCGGAATTGACTTAGCAGACACCGAGATTTTTATAACAGTAGTAGAGTCACACTAGCAATTATTTCAGCAAAACTCCTTACAGATTGAGGGTATTTACCTCAAATAAACCTGCAAGGACTAGTCATTTTCATAAAGCTAGAGCAAACCTTATCAACACTATGTTATCCAAATGCAATATGACGGCTGTTTTACATCATTGAAAGTTCCTTACCGTTGAAATTTTCTTGCCCCTTATCAATTTCCACTTGTTTAGCGATCAGTAAGACTGTAGAACGTTCTAACGACGTGTTCCTGGTAGGTTATATAAACATGCGCGTCCGTAGAACGGTCTTATCCAGAGTACCAGTTGTTCAGGAGAGACTTCACTCACCGCCAGGGTGGAGGAGTTGCGATGTATGTTAAAGCAATTTCACAGTGTGTGAAATGACAGAAGATTAACAATGGTATTGAGGCTATTTGGCTGAAATAAGAAGACGCGGGGATCGCAGTCCCTTGAAGTAATGACTCTCTACAGACCACCAGGGGACAGACACTGGCGCTGATACTTGTTTGTTGGAGAACATAAAAGGAGTGGTATTCGACCTGATGTTGTTCTAATGGGGGACTTTAATGCACCCAGCATTCGATGGAACGATCTGCTGGCGCAGTGCTCAAAGTTGTCCTTCGATCACCGTCTGCTTAAGTCAACACTTGAAGCTCTTCTCACACAACATGTATTTTTTCCAACAAGAGCACGTGGAGAACAACAGGCTAGTTGTTTAGATCTCGTCTTCACTAAAGATCCTGACAGTATAAACGAGGTTCACTACCTACCTCCACTTGGTCAAAATGATCATGCAGTACTTTCATGGGAGTATGGTTTATATTCGGTGCCACCTGCAATGAATGAAACCAGGCCCAATCTATGGCGGGGAGACTTTTTTGCAAGATGAGAGGCTGAGGCATCACGAATGAACTGGGATCTTTTTCTTGTCCGGGAATGTCTCTGCAGACTGGAATTTATTTAAGGGTGGTTGTTGAGACCTAATAAAAATGCCACTGTCCGCCATCAAAGTCCCAGGATATCTAACAAACCACTGTGGCTAACAAAGGGAACTGAAACGAGAGATTAACAGGAAAGGAAGGCTTTGGAAGAAATTTTGCCGATCCAATGGAAATTTAGCCTTGCAAACATACAAAACGCAAAGGAACAAGGTTAAAAGCTTAATCTTCTACAGCCGATGGGATAACGAGAGGGATTTGCTCCAGCGAGCAGGTCACAATCCCAAATTGCTCTACAGCTATGTAAGAAAAAGCAAACGAAACAGGAACCCAATTCCTGT
The DNA here is from genome assembly GCA_017591395.1 of Schistocephalus solidus. Taxonomy (NCBI): domain Eukaryota; kingdom Metazoa; phylum Platyhelminthes; class Cestoda; order Diphyllobothriidea; family Diphyllobothriidae; genus Schistocephalus; species Schistocephalus solidus. The sequence continues at coordinate 16,498 of WEDG01002191.1, forward strand.
AATGAGAAACGATGATGGTTTAGAATTTAGAATTTATATTTCGTTAGCACTGGGTAGGTACTGTCTAAGCAAACATTAGTAACGAAATAAAGTTATGACAATGTATGCAGATAAAATGTACAAATTCATAACTTGTCCTGCTATGTCAACAGTTAGCAATGTTTTTAAAATTAATGGTAAACTAGAAAAAAAAAGCAGTAAAAAAATCCTACCTGAAAATGGAGGCAGAGTTCAATAGGCCTTCATTTTTGAATAGAAGGTAGGAGAAAAACTGCTTAGGAAAAAACGGTCAGGTGGTAGAATAGGGTAATACTGCAGTAGCATTTCAGAATGAGATAATGAAACGTCGAGGTGATTCGTTCTTGATCACTTAGGCGTATGAAACAGAATCTCACGAAAATTCGTCAATGAACTTAAGTCCTCAGCATCACAGGATCCAGAATTGAATTCTGATGATGGTTAGTATCAAAGAAAACCGCAGCATTTAAGACTGTGAACCACCGAAATTTGTACGTCGAATGACGTCCTCGTTTGGAGGACGGGTGATATTAGGAGACATTATAGTTCATGGGCGTCTCGAGGTAGCGTTAATATAGTTTCAAGAGGGTTAATCAAATTCCCGATGGTCCTTTCTCCGAGTCATGGGGAAAAGCTACTGGGAAAAAGATGAGGAAAATAAAAAGGTTAATAGAATCAGTGTTAAGATAAATGTGCAGTCTTCGCTTGAATGCAGATAGACTAGTTAACGACCTTATTTCAATTGGCAAGTTATTCCAAAGAAAACTATACCTAGAAAGCAAAGAAGAGAGAGCGTTTACACGTGGAGGATGCAGGGGAGGTATATTAGGTGCAGAATTTCTTAGGTTATAAGGAAGACTAACGGGGGTAATGACAGAAAGCTTGGGGAGAGTTGAACTATTATTTAGTCGAAAAAGGAGACAAAAGCCTGTTTCAAGTCTCCTGACCCAAAGCATTTTGAGCTTCGTTAGCTGTCATCTTGTTGAGAAGGAAGTAGTTGATAGAGTCAGAAATAGGATTGTTTTTGTGAAATGTCTTTGGGCATTTTTAATTTTTGAACGGTTAGATTCGTTCATTATAACCGAAGAAATGACAGCAAAATTCAATAATTGGAAGCACAAACATACGATAAAGTCTTAATTTAATTTCAGGAAGGTAGAAATTATAAGAAATAAAACTGCAAATCTGAGCAGCTTTGGTCATAACTCTATCGGCATGAGGCGAAACATAACCGCGTCCTTCGAATTCGGTTTAAAAATTTCGACCTTCGAGAAATTTACTACTTTCGAGATTTCAGTCTACTTGTCACTATTGCGGACATTTTTTATCAAGCGTTGGATTCTTTTCGACATACTCTTCATCCTCACAAGACTACTGCAGCAAAACAGCTGATACGCTCGATATCCTCCTCCTGTGCTTTTCTCGCCAGCAACCCCACGAAATCTTCCAGTCAAAAGAGGGCCGAGTCATTTCGATATTTTATTCATAAAGTTGCTCCCGCTTAAAACCTATGTCCCATATTTTTTTAACACCCTTTATCGTTTTTGCGATCTATCATGGAAGTCAAAAAATATACCCTTCGGGAATCGTGTAAAATACGTGGCATTGCCGAGGTTCGCACCAGGGGCACCAGCGTGCGAGGGAACGACGGTGATACCACTGAGCTATCGCCGCATGACAAAGTCGCTGACCCTAATTTTAAAGTGATGGGAAATAACTATGATCATAATACGAAATGATCTCATTTCGGACATGTTTTCCTTACAAATCACCTCCCGCCAAACGGACCAAAGAGTTTAGTAGAAGTTTTTGGATGTCAATTACGAGGATGAAGCGTGTGCGACATGCTTTAAAACTTCTTCAAAAATTTTCGGAGATTGAAAAAGGATAATGCAGGGGCTGAAGATGGAGATAGAGAAGTTAAAAGAAACTTCCTCATAATTTGCCCGAAAGAAGTAGTCCCTACCGATGGAACATGGGGAGACGAAACGAACTCACATGCAGGGCCAGCTTCCGTATGCCATAACATCCAACAAAGGAAGATGACGCTACGTCTACACGGAGCTCGTTGTAGCACGATTTAAACAGTATCCAGTAAGAAAAGAGGGGCAACCGGCAGGGATCCCAGAAAATAAAGAAACGAGTTTCAGAAGACAAAGGTAATATATCATCCAAAATGTAAGTCCCAGAATCCCAGCATCGGACAAAAATCACTCTCATGTTGAAGTGCCAGCATCCACGAGTAACGCCACCTCTGTGAACTCCCCACCCTAGCGAGGGCAGGCAAATTAGGACCTCGCCCATAAATCGTAAACGAAATGTCGTAATAGGGGTGTCCCAGAATCCACGTCCTGCATTTTCCGAAGGAACGAGTGACACACGATCTAGATCTTCTTCATGAACATGCTAGTGCAGTCCTGAAGAAAGGAAAATTTTACACCGTGCAAGAAAGCTTTCCGACTATGCAAACAGACCCCAGTCGCGACATGAGAATATGCCCCAAGGCCTCTAAAAAATTATTTTTAGAGATGAAACACAGGCAGCAATTCTGTTAGAAGGAAGAAGGACCTTACGGGGATCGCACAAATAAAGTGTTTTTCAGCCGGACTACGAACCGAGGGAGCGGCTGAAAATGAAGAGTAACTGCGGAAAGAATTGATGGAGAGAATCGGCAGGAGAGAAACGGCTGAAAATCAAAGACGGTCAAATAGTCCGGATAAATTTGTCCTTCCTGTGGCTAAAATCTGAACAATGAAGGCTGGGTCTCCTCAACGAATCGATCATTGAAAGTCATCTCCGCAAATGTACAGAAAGCCTGTTCTATTCTATTAACCTTTTATTTTCCTCATCTTTTCCTTGTAGCTTTCCCATGAATCGGAGAGGACCGTCGGGAATTTAAGTGACCCTCTTGAGCCTATATTTTTCACTACCTCGAGTCGCCCATGAACTATGATATCTCCTTATATGCACCAGTACTCCGAAACGATGACGTCATTCGGTGGTCCACGGTCTAATATGCTACCGTTTCTTTGGATACTAACCATCATCAGAATTCAATTATGGATCCTAAGATGCTGAAGACTTAAGTTCATTGACGCATTTTCAGTGAGATTTATGTTTCATACGCCTAAGTTATCAAGAACGAATCACTTCAACGTTTCAATATCTCATTATGAACTGCTACTTCAGTATTACCCTACCCTACTCTACCACCTGACCATTTTTTTTGCTAAGGCAGTTTTTTCTCCTGCCTTCTATATTCAAAAATGAAGGCCTGTTGAACTCTGCCTCATATGGTAGGAGTCACTGCCTATTTGTTTCTAGTTCTGACCACTTTTAAAGCATTGCTAACTGTTGACGCCTTAGAGGACAAATTATGTATTTGTACATTTTATCTGCACAACTTGTCATAACTTTATTTCGTTACTAATGTTTGCTTAGACAGTGCCTTCCCGGTGCTTACCAAATGTAGGGCTAAATTCTAAACAAGCTGGACGACCTTGACGTTGTTGACAGAAATTAGAATTAGAGTATATTTGGTTTAGCACCGGCAGGCACACTAATCTGCTTTAACTCGTGGCTCGATAGCTCGAAAATGAAACACCAGGGCAGCAATTCTGTTAGAAGGAAAAGGACCTTACGGGAGTCCACACAAAACAAGTGTCGCCGGACTACGAACCGAGGGAGCGGCTGAGAAAATGAAGGTAACTACGGAAAAGAATTGATGGAAAGGTGGCAGAAGAAATGGCTGAAAATCAATGACAGTCAAATAAGCCAGATAAATGTGTGTCCTTCCTGTGAAACTAAAACCTGTAACCAATGATGCTGGGTCTCCCCAGCAGATCGATCATTGAAAGTTATCCCCGCAAATGCACAAAGCCTGCTGTTCAACAAGCTGGACGACCTTAGAAACGTTGTTGACGAAATAAATTAGAATTTATATTTGGTAGCACCGGCAAGGCACTGTCTAAGCAACCATTATTAACGAAATAAAGTTATGAAAATGTGTGCAGATAAAATGTACAAATACATAACTTGTCCTGCTATGTCAACAGTTAGCCATGTTTTAAAATTAATGGTGAACTAGAAAAATAGGCAGTAGCAAAAAAAACTCCTACCATAAAAATGGAAGCAGAGTTCAATAAGCCTTCATTTTGAATAGAAAGATAGGAGAAAAACTGCTTAGGAAAAAAATGGTCAGGTATTAGAGTAGGAGTAAAACGAGTAGCATTTCAGAATGAGATAATGAAACGTCGACGTGATTCGTTCTTGATCACTTAGGCGTATGAAACAAAATCTCACGAAAAATGCGTCAATGCACTAAGTCCTCAGCATTTTTAGGATCCAGAATTGAATTCTGATGATGGTTAGTATCCAAAAAGAAACGGTAGCATTTTAGACTGTGGACCACCGAATGTGAACGTCCGAATGACGTCATCTGTTTTGGATGACTGGTGATATAAGGAGACAGTATAGTTCATGGGCGACTCGAGGGTGGCAAAATATGGTTTTCAGAAAGATCGCTCAGCTCGAGAATTACGCTCAGACGTTATGAAGCTCTCACAGACGTGGCTCACTGAAAAAATTACTGATTCCTACATATCACTCGAGGGATATCAGCACTTCCGAGAGATAGACCAAAGTCGAGGAGGAGGAGTCATAGTTTATGTCACTCTCATGCTGACCGCAATGGCTGACATACATATTCCATTACGCGATGTGGAAGTCTTAAGTATAACTATATCTGCTAAGTATTCCAGACCACTGACGATATCGGTTTGTGTACCGTTCGCCTTATCAGACTTCCGATCAGGATCTCATTCTCATAACGGAACTCTACAAAGCCAACGAGAAGAAAAATGTGTCCTCATTGTTGGGGATTTTAGACGCTCCTGATATTGACTGGAAAACATGGACTGCGCAGGGAATGCCAGATAACTTCAACGATAAACTACTACAATGGGCAACAGACAAACTTCTTTCTCAGTACGTCACCTTTTGGAACACGGACGAGAGGAAGGACAACAATCAAACTGTCTTGACCTGATTTTTTTACCCGGGATGAGGAAAATGCGCTAGACCTGCACGATTGACCGCCATTAGAGTCAAGTGATCGCATTACGATGATGTACTTCGAGTACTCACTGTTTCCATGACCAAGTTACCCGATACTTGGGTACGAAACATTAGGAAGGGGACTACTCACTTATGAGAAGACACCTGTCAGAAGTATCCTGGAAACAGAACTACATGGTGAAACCAATAAAAGATTGGACGACATTGAGTTCGTTATTGAAAAAGATTGTTTACCTCAACTGTCCTCTCAGGAGAAAAGACAACCACAAACCGCCCAAAGTGGATAAACTCAAACTTGCAGGTCTCTTTCAAAAAAACGAAATCGCTTCTGGAGGCGTTACAGACAAAATCGGCTCCGATGCTCACTTACGGGAGATGTAAGCAGCAACGCAGCGTTTGTAAATGTGAGGCTACTAAGCTGCGGAGGAAAGGTTGAACTAAACATACTGCAAAAATCGTTGGAACACCCCAAAATGCTATATGGCTACATACCGGAGTACAAAGAGAATTCAGGGAAATGATTCCTGCCCTTGGGTCTGCAGACGGAAAACTGGAGACCGACGACCAGGTTAAAAGCATCCTTTCATTCCAAATTCTTCCAGACCGTCTTCACCAGAGAGCCTAATAATTTTGCTGCTATTCCAACCAGTTTGTCAACCAATGTGTACCCTCTTTCCTTACTCCTCCCCTCTCCTCCTCATCCACAACAGAGGATCTAGACCTAGACTTTTCACCGACCGTAGTTAAAAAACCGAATTACTCCGTATAAAGCCTGCCAAGTCGCCTGGGCCGGATAAATTCCTGCATTAGCACTAGAGAACTTGCTTACGAACTGTGTGTACCACTGTCCATCATATTCCAAAAGTCCTTTGAAGAAAGCAAACTCTCTGAAGAATGGAAGTGTGCATTCATCGCCCTGATCTATAAAAGAGGTTCACGACTCGACTGTGAAAATTACCGCCCTGTCAGTTTAACTTGCATAGCGTGTAAAATAATGGAGCATATTATCAAGAGGCATTTAATGCGCTATCTGGAAAATAACCAAATCTATGCGATGCCCAACACGGCTTCCGTCAGGACGTTCCTGTCTCACGAGTGCCCTTCAGTGGCACGAGAAATGGACAAAAGCCACAGATAAAGGGTCATGGCAGTAGATGTTGTGCTTTTTGACTTCTAAAAGATCTTTGATAGTGAACAACACGGGCTTCTTTTACAGAAGATTTGGAACGTAGGAATCCAAGGAAAACTTTTCAGATTTGATCAAGAGTTTCTTGTCTTTCAGAGTACAGAGTTGTTGTTGGAAACTCTAGCTCAGAATGCGCAAAAAGCAGAAAGTGGTGTTCCACAGGGTTCTGTTTTGGGCCACCTACTCTTCCTAATCTACGTGAACAACTGTCTCAATGACCTCGATTGTGAAGCTGTCATGTTTGCAGATGACATTAAAATATGGACTGAAGTCAGCTGCGCTGATGACGCAAAAGGATTACAATCGAATATCGACAAACTAAGTGCCTGGTCGGCTAGGTGGATTCTTAAGTTTAATGTATCCAAGGGCGTGATCCTTCACATAAGCGCCGGTCGAAAAGTATCTCTGAGACACCAGTACTTTATTGATGGCACTGCATTAAAAGAGGAAGAAACATACAAAGATCTGGGCATGTGGAAAACTGCGAATTTGATGCCCTCAGAACACTGTAAGAAAGCAGTCCAGAAGGCAAAATTTACACTACATTGGATCAGACGTGCGTTTAAAATATTCCCCTCTGATCTCTTCGGAACGGTCTACGGCGTCTTTGTGAGACCGCATTTAGATTACGGAATACCAGCCTGGATACCGTGGATGAAGAAAGATGTTGACCTCGTTGAACAGGTGTAACGGAGAGCAACTAAGATGGTTGACGGTCTTCAGACTTTAGCGTACCAAGACAGACTGAAAAAGCTTGACTTATTTCCTCTTCCCTACAGGCACTTACGGTGTAGCCTGCTCTGGACATTCCGGATTATCCGGGGCCATGATTCCTCCCTGAGATCGGATGATTTCTTCGACTTTGCCTGCACAACTCATCTGCATGTTCATCCTTACAAGGTTAATAGCGAACTCACGCGATTGAACCTCAGAAAGTTTTGGTTCAGCCAACGAGTGGTACGACCTTGGAACTCGTTACCAAGCGAAATGGTTACCTCTGCCAGCATTACTGATTTTTAAAGAAGGCTTGATGGCATTATATTTGACAAAAGATGACGGTCACAATATGATTACTTAAAACCAGCCTTTTAAAATCTTTCGGGCTCTAATTTTCTTCCACAATGTTTCACCTATGGCTGTGAAAACGCATTTGAAGTTATGTTATGCTTTGACTCAAACATTTTTTAATGTACACCATTTTATATTGACTGTACACATACAATGATAACTTTACATTAATAGGGTCATCAAGGGCAATGCCTGTAACCCTTCAAAGTATACAATATATTGGTGAAGCTTAAACCCAAGTCCTTGATGGAGAATTATTCAATCATAGGGCAACCATCAAAAATAAGAGGATGCGGTAGCCTTAAAGGCCCAAAACTCATGTAGCGACAATTATTAGGTGAGAACTTCATTAGCCATGTGGAGCTCCAGGCCAAAAAACGTCTAAGTCTGAATGAATTTGTTCTAGGCACCGTTCGGTTGTAGAGTTAGAGAAGGAATACACGCATTTGAGGTCATCAGCATTAATAAAAAAATGAGAATGTTTAACTATCGAAGAAATATCATTTATATACAGTTAGCACAACAAAGGACCTAAAACGGTACCTTGAAGGACACCACTAACAATTGGGGTAGCACTTGAGTATGAGGACCCCACTAAAACCTTTTTTTCCGATCATTTAGGTATGATCTAATAAAGTCAGTAAAAAGACTACGAAATCCTATAGCTTCTAGTTTAGCTAGAAGTCGTCTATGAGGCCCTTAATCAAATGCCTTACTAAGATCAAAATAGATAACTATTACAGATAGATGATCATTACGAAGAGAGGTTAGTAGATTTAGAAAGAAAGACATGTGGCAGGTTTCACAAGAACGGTCCGGTAAGAAGCCGTGTTGGGAAAAGTTGATAATTTGATTGCTTATGCAAACATCCGTGATTTGTTTTCGCAATTAGTTAATCGAAGAGTTTAGCAAGAGAGGACGTTTTTATGAACACCGCGATAGTTATGAATGTCTGAGCGGGATCCAGATTTTAAAACTGGTATTATAATAGAAGTTTTCCAATAATCGGGAGATGGAAACAGAGAGCCAATTGCTATGACCTAGTCTTAACGAAGGACCACTATAACATCTTCGTTCTGATACTGGTGTCCACAATGAGTTCGTACTCTCTCACCTCCACTGGTGGTTACAAACAGTAGCTCTAACTGCTATATTATCTCTCACACGACAAGGAGCGTTCCGAACCCTCATACGTTGTCAGCAACATCACAGCACTATCCCATTGAATCTAGCTATTAATTTTTTAGTGAAGCAGTTTTTTCTCCTAATTTTTTAAATTGGCGGCTCGCTGAACTCTGCCTCCGATTTAACCGTAGGAGTTTTTAACTGCTTCTTTTCTAGTTCACCGTTTATGTTAAAGATTGTTGACAATTGTTTAAAAAATGGCAAATCGTTCTGAATCGGATATGCCTACCATATTTTTCATATCTGCTGTTAATATAACTGCTCGCATAGTGCAGCAATTATCCACTTTGTATTTATTTATACTGCGATACGAAGTTTGAAATGACGGGGCTCTATGGGCCTTAAATATACAATTTATTTATTTATTTAAGTGTATTCCAATGCAACTCTCTATAAGAGTATAAATAATACGCTCTTGTAGGATTCCTTACTCTATTCTCAACACAAGAAGAGATGATAAGCAATCGAAATATAAAGAAGCCAGATTTTAATGCAATGAAGAACGTATTCAGGTCTGTGAATTGGGACTGTTTGCTCAAATGGAATCCAGAAAATGAGTTGCACTCAGTGAAGATGATTTCACTAGATCAGATTAAGTTATTTACTGGCGAAGGTATAAAAAACGACTAGCCACCTTGCCTGGTTATCAAGAGAAATTAATAGGCCATTAAAAAAAGAAAAATGAATGATGGAAGATATTCAGGAAAACTGAGCCACCAGATCACCTCAAGTAATTTTGTCACCATTCGAATTCGGTCAAAACCTTAATCCGTCAAGCAAGAAGAACTAATTATCATGACATACCTAGCAGACTGAAAATTAATTCGCAGTACATACGGATGCGTTTGGTGTAAAAGTCGTTAAAATGGCTGTGCGTCAGTTCATTTTCGCAGTATTCACTAGAATGCCAACAGGGGTGCTTTAAACGTCAGTCCCGTTCTTGATTCTATATTTTGCTCGGCATCTATCGTAGAAATCTCGAAGAAGCAGATTAATTTTATCCGGGCACTAGACCGGCTACGTGCTTGGGTGAATCGGCGAGCGAAGTGCCCAAGTCAATAGCACATATTTTCCATTCATCATTTGAATTAACGAGATTGCCATTCAAATGAAAAAAAACCCTGATATGCAGCGTTAGGACTCGAGAAATTGTCACAAACTATCGGTCCGTCGGTCTAACCTGCATTTGCTGTAAAATAATGAAAAATATACTCAAGAAGCTGACAAGATGGTTCCTGGAGGAAGGCCACTTACTTTCAGAGCTGCAGCATGGCTTCAGATAGAGCCCGTCTTGACTTTCCATTTTATTGCTCTCGACTGAGCAGTGGACTCGTGCAATGGGTGAAGATGATAGCTTTGACGTCATCCACATTGATTTCGAGACGGCGTTAGACAGCGTCCAAAAAAACATCTTTCCTATAAATTATCTGAAATTGGAATAAGAGGAAAGCTGCTGACATGGATCACAGATTGACTTATAGGGACATTGCAAACCGTGTACATCGATGCCTCAAAGTCAACCCATTAAGCCTGCTCAAAGTGTTTTTCCTCAAGGCTCCTTCTTAGGGGCGTTGGTAATTATAGTCTACATCAAAGACCGTGTTGACCAGTTGGTTTGCAGCGCCATTATGTTTGCTGATGAGGTTAACTTGTGGTGAGCCGTCAGATCTGACGCCGACAGGTACGCACTTTAAAAGTGTCTCAACTGACTTAGTAGTTGCTGGCTCTTTAGTTTTAACGTTGGATAGTGCGTGGTCCTAAGACCTTATGCTAGAAGGACCAGTGAGAAGACTGATTCATGCCAATACCTTCGTAATGGGCAGCCACTTTGAAATGTTGAACAGAAGGACATCGTTGTTCTAATAAATTCCTTATCTCCACAGTTTCTAAAAGCAGATAAACGCGAGACACAGGCGTTATTTGCGCTAAAAACGACATTTTGTGCAGACTGACAAGGAAATATTCAGAAACGCCTAAGACCATTTGCTCGATCTCACTTAGAGTATAATGTCCAGGCCTAGTGTCAATAGTTTAAGAAGGATTTTCTACACTTGGAACGAATGCAGGTGAGGGCTACGATGATGGTCAAGACGCTTAGTTATTTGCCTAATTAAACCAGACAAGCTGAGGTTAATTACTTTCCTCTCAATTACAGACATCTACCTCATTAAAACCTACCAGCTTATCAGATGCTGTGAATAAATAAATAATAAATAATAAATAAATTGTATATTTAAGGCCCAGAGAGCCCCGTCATTTCAAACTTAGTATCGCGGTATAAATAAATACAAAGTGGATAATTGCTGCTCTATGTGAGCAGCCATATTAACAGCAGAAATTAACATTATGGTAGGCATATCCGATTCAGAACGATTTGCCATTTTTAAAACAATAGACAACAATCTTTAAAATAAACGGTGAACTAGAAAAAAAGCAGTAAAAAAAAACTCCTACGGTAAATTGGAGGCGGAGTTCAGCGAGCCGCCAATTTTAAAAAGTAGGAGAAAAAACTGCTTCACTAAAACATTAATAGCTAGATGCAATGGGATAGATCTGTGATGATGCTGACAACGTATGAGGGTTCGGAACGCTCCTTGTCGTGTGAGAGATAATATAGCAGTCAGAGCTACTGTTTGTTTCTACCAGTGGAGGTGTGAGAGGACGGACTCATCGTGGACACCAGGGTCAAAACGAAGACGGGACAGTAGAGGTCATGAGATCATCATTGAGATGCGACCTTGCCGACTGTACCCTCGAATTCGATGACTTCTTTGAAGTGACTAGGACAGAAAATCTCAGTAGTCAGCCCTTTAAATTGCAGAAGAAGTTGGTCCGTAGGGACGTCCAACTGAGCGCCTTTTCACAGATTGTCCTTTGAGCAGGAACGGACTCCCTGATGCGATGGTCTTTTCAGAAACTGTTGAAGCTAAATGCAAATAAGGTACTTATTTTCCGAGAAACTGATACACACAAAATGAAGATTAATTGAAAAATTTATTGTGTCAGAAGTGGTAGATTGCACCTCGCTTACTAATATCTAGGACATAGAAATATGATTTGTCAGGTTTGTGGTTGCATATGTTTATTTTATTGCCATTTTTGGATATGAATAGGAGGTTAACGAAGAATGCACAATTCTATCACTTTATTGACTAAGAATGACTTAAAGTGGCTTAACCAAAGTCTATCGCTGCAGGATTACCTACGGATAGCTAATAGCTTTGTCCCCTGATTTTATTCCATGTTTATGGCAGAACAACGTGCTCATGTTAACTGTCTTAAAATAGGTAGATGAATATTGCCGGCGAAGACCAGGGTGACTGTAATGGCCATTTCAGGCTTATAAACCATCGTAAGCCAGTCATACTAAACCCCAGGTGGTGCACTACCCGAGGATCCGTCGATCAGAAGTCCAACGCTCTAACCATTGAGCCAAGGGCTCGTTGTCTTGCCGGTTAAGATCAGAAGTAATAATATGCATTCTTCGATGAACACCTTTTAATATTCATCTGCCTATTCTACTACTAGTTGCTGTGCAGATGCTGGCGGAGCTCTAGAGTGAGCCTTAAGGTGAGTGCCGTTAGCGATTGGTGAGCGTTCATCAATAACGAAAGTAAATATTCTCGATCAATGGGTCACGGGTTAAATCCTTGGTTGGTGGACCACCTGGAGTTGCGTATGACTGGCTAATGACGGCTAATAAGCCAGAAATGGCCCTTGTAGTCTCCCTTTTCTTTGCCGGCAATATTAGTCCAAGATATTCCCAGAATGAATTAACTAACAAATCAAAACGGTCCCCGAGACACTAGAAATTCAGAAAATACTATAAAAATTCCGAAATTCAAAAGGCCCAACGATCCAACTTCTATTCCATAAGATACGCGACAATATGGAATGCCCTGCCAAATTCTATTATAAATAGTCGAACCATACGAGAATTTAAAATAAAAATCAAACAATATATGTTAAATAATAGCACACATCCATTTTTGAATAAGATAGGGCATTTTTCAACTCAATTCTTCAACATAGAATTCGGGCCGAAAGGGCTCTGACGCGGCAGTTACTGTTGGCGATAGCTTCTTCAATCCTGAGTTCTCCCGATGAGCTGTATTATTCGCACCTAGAAGTCAAGCTGAAAATCCAAACGTACTTTGCGTGCGGTGATAGCCATTTCACTAGAACCGGATAATCAGGCCAGAATCTCCCACGATTAGTTATTTCATGTCCTTTTATAAACCACCTACGACGACCTGCAATGCACACAGCGATTAAGAATCTTATCATCTGGTTATGTGGTACACCCTCTGGTTATGGGCAAGCTATAAGTGGGGGTTAGTGACCCACAAGACTCATAAATACCTATCTTCAGGCTAGGCACAAGGGCTCTCAATTTAATGATTTATGTATCCATTATCTAAAAGCAGCTTTTTTTCTATCTTTAAAACTATTTTAAAAAAATTATGATAACTTTACATTTAAAATGTTTTTGGATAACGTCTTTATTTTTATGTATAATTTTATGATTAGTAAACAATTTGCTTTAAAACTAACTTGCAAAACTTATTATTTTTTATCTCAGTCTGCTAGTAGTATATTTATTCCGGTTTTAACATCACTTATGCTCTAGGTTATTCGAATGCGCAATGAGCCGCACGTCTAGGTTTTGATATAGCTTTATGAAACGAATGGTACTAGCTGTTTCATACAGCTAGATCAAACATAATCAACACTATGATATATAATACAAATATGAAGACTGTATGACTGCATTGAAAGTTTCTTACCGTTGAACTCTTCTTGCTCCTAATCTATTTTCACCTTTTTAGCAATCAGTCAACTAAGTCTAATTATTCGGCAGACCCCACACCGGAATCGACTGCGCTCGCATCTGATTGGAAGTACCTATCCCTTCGAATCGACCGCAGACGTTTCTACCTCTGTCAAATGAATACCCTCGAACGTCAATAACAGACTAGTCTTGACTCTAAACATTATTTCCCTGATACATTCATCTTCATTCTGTATAGCTGTTTTTACTTCATTTTTGCTATTTCTAAACCTTGGAAAACAGGTTTTATTTACTTAAAACAAACTCGTCATTTCAACACTGCTATTTAAGCAAACAAACAAACCAAAGCTTAAGTGTTTAATGAAAAGAGGAGTTTGTTTTAGGTCTTTTTCCTGTGTTCTAAGGATTTGACGGCGCCAAGCACTGCCAAATCAATAAACCTATTTTATTCTACAACTAGTCACTATGCGTATGCCGGTGGGGCTCGAGAGTGAGTCTCTGATTTGAGGAATTTGTTGAATTCGCTATCACGACCGGTGTCCAAGCTCACTTAGTAAAACTGCACGTTCATCAGGTAAATAAATAAATAAATTGTATAATTAAGGTCCAGAGGGCCCCATCATTACTGTTTGGATGTGCGCAATTCAACCTCATTTAACAGAGTGCTGAAACCACGTAATGCTCTCCCTACAGATGTTATGCTAAAACCATCAACGGAAAGCTTAGAAAATAAACCTTGGCATATTTATGTTTCGAATGAGCGACGAGGGATGGAAATTAATATTTGAGACTCACGTGCAAAGTGTCGTAATTCATGATCAACTTTGAAGCATTGCAATTCGCAATGTTTCTCTACACCGCATTCATTTTCTTCTCTAGTAAGGGCACTCAGAGGCTAACGACTTTTCCATCAAGAAACTGAACGGAGATAAACTGAATCTGGCGCTATGAGGAAGTGACTGACCTTAAGAATCTTCATAGTAAAACTGCTGGAACAGTTTCCAGTATGAATACCGACCATCTCAGTGCTTAGCTCTGGCTTCTTCTTCTCGCATTATATCACGACAACGTTTTAAATTATTGAAACAATTTTCGGTATTTTCGGAGGAATTTCACCCATCTTTGCTAACATTGAGGACGCTGAGTGGGTCCATGTTAATTTAGTATTTGACTAACATGAAGCATAACTTTTCCAATTGAGTTGTGTTGCAGATTTTTAAGGAAAATGGAACCTTTTTTCAGGTACCAAAAAGATATGCGCTTTACCAACTCTGCCGATATTTGTTATATCGCCCAAAGTAACAGCGCGCTATGCGAAAATCTCCCCGGGAAGCCTTGTGCGAGTTCTTTTGATAAAGTTAGTTATTTCGTTTTCTAAGCATCAGATCAGCTAAATGAATATTTTTTCGCATTTTAATAACGCTGCTTTCTTTTTCCTGGGTTAATTGACTCGCAGTTAGTCAGCGCTCTTAGTGAACCTTTCTGAACAACATTTGCTGTGATAATGGTTGTCATGGCTGAAATGATGCTCGAGTCACAGGATGGGTATTTCGGAAGAGCATGGGTTAAACCATTTCCTCTGAAGGCTTTTTAGTCCTTTGATTAATAGTGCTTTCTGCTCAAACCTGGTTGGCTTCTTATCCGCTGTATACACCGCTACAACGGACAACAGTTTGTCATAAAATTCTCCGTATTTTATATTCTGATGTTGTAGTTATGAATATCGCATAAATATGGAGCCATGTAGTAACCAGTTGAACATATGGGCACAACTAGTGACTGTCACTTACGTGATTATATATATGTTACGTAAAACCAATGACTGACGAAAGCGTTTAAGCTCTCTGAAGTATGTCTGCAAAATTGTTTAATAAGGACACCGAACACATCAAGAAGATACAGTGGAGTTAATACTTTAATCGACTATTGGAGAATATTTCAAAGACTTAGGAATATCAGCGAAGATCGCGAAGATAGTTAACTGTTGGCCTTATGCACGACGGATGTATTATGTATATGGAACGTGTTTCTGCAAACTTGCACCACTATTTACTTTTTTGTGACTCGCAGGATACTTTTAAGGTCTATAATTTTCAAGTGTATTTCTCCACAATTATATCTTTCACATCCATTGGTTACGGCTGTGAGGGATCTGCTTTGCAAAAAAATAAATAAGGACCGTTTAACATTTTTGATTAACTTGACTGAACCATTTGGGAGACTTCTAAGGGTTCCTTCCCCTCAAGGGGATTCGTGAAGAGGCAATTGTTTATATGCCTCTTAAAATTTCCGTAAAGTCTTGTTTTTGAGTTTTTGACTGGCTAGAATTCTCCAATCCTTTTCTAACCACACCTGTTCTTACGAATGTTTCAAGCATCTTTCTTCTACTTGAGCATTCTTACCACTAACAGGCGAACAGCTATTGCCAAATATTTCGAAATTTTAAAGCTTTCGCTGTATTCCAACAAAAAACTCTCAATACTTTCCCTGACTTTATTGGTTTTACTGGTCCACTCACGCTGGTTTAAATGGTGATCTTTGTTTTGTCGGAATGATGAATTTAAGAAGGACCGTTATTCGTATTTTCTATATTTTCGAACATTTCTGAGTTAACTCCCTTAGTTTTCAAGTTATTTTCAGTATGCAATTTCCTAGTCTTGAAATTTGAAATTCCTGTTACATCTTACTCGTTAAAAGTGCTGGTATCCTGTCAGCTAAAAAAACTGGATCCTGCGTCATAAATGTGGTTAATACCAAAAATCTTGTTAAATTTGAACCCTTTTTAGTTCTGAATTTTGCTCAGTAAAATGGACATAACCGTTTGTGAAAGGGACCTTATGAATGTTCATTTTTATTTACTTTAGTTTTAAAATCTCATATTGCAGATGATGTTTTCTCCCTGATTCATCTACTATCTCGTGTTCTTCTGGTTGAAAGGGATCATTGATTTTCTCTCGAGTATTTAGTTTACCTCCGTTCCATCGATTTGATTTTAATGTTGTTATCTAACCTGAGAAGTAATTAGACAAATGCTGAATCTTGATGAACGGAACTGGGTTTTGAGCACTTTCAGTTTGTCCGAATTTCATCCTGGAACTCTTACCTTTGCGAATGTGAAATTTTAAATTAGATACGTAATTCTTACATATCCACTTTTGTATACATATTTTGGCTAATATAATTTAACACATTCGCATTTTATTGGAACACTTAGCAAATTTTGCAGTTTATGCCTCTGCGTTCTCTGTAAAATCCTCCAGGCAGTAAAGCATTAGATGTTTTATGGCATTCGTTTGAAGCCATTAAAGGAAATTTGATTGCCTGGATTGTCGGCCGCTAGCTTTTTATGAGTTAGAATACTGCCAGCCACTCTTCCTCGATACCAGTCAGGATCAGTCTGTAATGTGCGTTTTTATTTGTCACAAGGATCATGAAAAAAGAATTTTTTATGAGAAAATGCACATCTTCCAAAGCTTTGTAAAAAAGTGCCTTGTTCGTTCGAGCTTGGGTCCGTCCATAAACTCGAATCATTCGGATGATAAAAGGTAGTTACCGTGGATATTTACTAAAACTTAATGCCCCGAATAATTGAGAGTATTATAAAACGCCACGAAATTCGCAATGCGGGTAGTACCTAAAAGCCTAGACATGTTTTGCCAATGTCAAGCCGCTGCCTGTTGTGTCCCAAAGACATTAACATATTGATTTCTGAAAAAAGTGTTGTCATAAAATTTACCATAAGCTTGAAAATATTGTCGCTCAGGATAGATGGTTTGTCTGCTACAAGCCGGGCGGAGGAGGTGGCAAGATGACGACGATGATGTTTCGATAAACTGGTCAGTAGTGAGACAAAAGTACGACAGTTTTTGTTCCTATTACAAAGTGAATAGGCATGACTGTAGATCGACCTGAGCGCGGTGACTCGATGACCACATGTGGTGCGCACATACCGATCCCTGCGTTACAAAACACGAATTCATAAAAGGTATCAAATCTTGCGTAAATGCAAGTTTCCCTAAAGACCGCGTTAGGACTGCGCTACTGCTAACTGATCCTTCCGTCCAGATGATGATATGGTTGTCTCGTCAGTTGTCAGCCTTCCGGATCATGATCCTTACAACATTGTCCGAGTTTGAAGGCGCGTTGGATTCACTTCAATGAGGAAACTGTCTTCTGGGTCCCTGTCGTGTCGTTAACTTAAAGCCTCCTCTGCCGCGCTCTTCCTACCCGTTTCACTCCCACTTGCGTCAGTTCTCTGGGGAAAACAAATAAACCATTATCATTGACGAAAAGGTAGGAACGGGCACGCGGGTTATATTTTTTCCCGCGATTTATATATCATTCACGAATAATTTTCTAACCTACGACCTTTTCGGATAAGGACACGTTAGATCCGGTCGCAGTTTTCATGGAAACATTTGAAGAGACAACCATCAAATTCAGCTTACAGTGGTGTGCTTGTATTTTTTAAATCCAACCGTAGTAGATGTTATGAAATCCGGTTTCAAAACCACATTGGTTTCATTTTCGATTGCTCCGCCAACCGCACCAGCAATAATCTTCCCAGCTAGAAAAATTTGGCTCTTTGATAGTGCTTATTGTTTTTGAATCCACATATTCCTTATAATCAGTGTTTTAGAATTCTTGTGACTTAGAGTATATGCTGTGGCACTTGCTTTTGTACTCAATGCGATGCGATCTAGTTTTTCGATTATCGATAAATATTCCGTCTAGTGAAGCAAAAAACCTAAATAGCACTACTTTAAAATTCCCAAAAATAAAATTTAGCTGAATGACCACTGAAAGTTTTCCTGTGTACACATTGAACGGATTTATACCCTGACGGATATAAGTGATAATCATTTAAAGTTTTTTCTGGAATTCAACTCGATTAAGGTTTTGATAAACAGGATGCTTGGGTTATTGGAGTGAGGGACTATGTTTCAAACACTTGATCAACTACTCTTAATTGATTGCACGTCGTGCGAAATTTTTGAACGAAATTGTTACTGTGTGGCATCTGCTGTAGCACGTTTCTATATAGCGACAATCAGAAATATTCCACTGAACAAGTTTGTTACCATCTGAAGCCTCTCACGTGCCCTGAGCTACTGACGTCTCTATAGTAAACGTAGGGGGCCGACTACAGCAGACCGTCTGAACATCCAAACAGATGTTAAACGCTTAAGTACTGTGGCTCATTATATCAGTTATTAAAGGAGTGCGAGACCTCAAATGAATATAATTGGAGCGTAACAACCGACATTGTAGTATCCAAGGTCCTTACGTAAGTCTTGCTGCTGACGTGCATGAACGTCGATAAATTTCAAACGAGAACCTGGACATTAGCCAAATCTTCACTTTATGGTTAATGCATATACACGAACAACCATATGGGGAATTACTTTTTTTCGCCTTATTCGATTAAAGAAATTGTTTGAATCACTTTTCTAGCCTTCTATAAGTGACTAAACACAGTATTTTTTGCTTACCAATAGAAAAAATAAGCTGCACTTGCCCTCCTTCTACTGAATCAAACAAAATGACTGCGAACTCGATTTTTGGCGAAACTGTGCCCAAATAATAACTGCTAAAATTACCATATATCACAATTGGAGTACTCCCTGCCCCTGTCGGCCGCAACTCACTGAGTTCGTTTTAAGAGGTCGTCCTGTCGACAGCGTAAACAGATTGCTCGGGGCTCAATTTTCCCCTAGATCAAAAGGTCAGTCGACTCGTATTGTGGTGGCAACTGGTTCTGGGTGGAAATCTGAGAAACTAGGGTTATTTTGTCCACGTAGGTTAATATCATGTCCATCATCCCGGCCCATACGGTCGATTGTCTCATGTTGCTAATATTGGTACCATTGACTCTTTGCATACCCAACCAGAGCGCTTGAGCCATAACCCTTCGGTCTGATAAACCCGTTTCGACCATGTTTCTCGGCTCATGGACTTGCCGTAGGAATTATTTCCTGGATTTCAGAATTTATAGTGCCCATAGGAACCACCTCTTTGTTCTATTTCAGTGTCAGTGTGACTGCCGAAAAGAGCAAGGTGAAATTAAACTCTTTTCTGAAGAGTCGGACTATATTCAAACAGTAATTGCAGAATCTTTCGATTAAAGCATCCAATGAGAGGCTATTTTTGCTTGATTTTGATGACCCATTTGGGGATCCTTGATCATTTATTCTCCCCTCTAATTGTAGTCATCCTCTTCTTTTCTGTTAACTAAGTGGATATATGCGGATCTGTCACATCTTATGCTAGACCCTGATCTGGTACCATGTGAGCCTGCAGTCTCGTATATTTTTTGGATAATGAACAAGGATCGAATTGTCGCAGAAAACACACTTTATCCTATTTTTCTTTCATCAGATAGTGGGATGTCTTATGGCCTTCAAAAGAGTTATCGTGACCTCGAAGGGGGCTCTTATGAAACAGCTTTAGTATGCATTAAGTTAAAGTCGTAGTTTTCCGAAGTCTAGGGTTACTTTAAATTATGATAAAACGTCATTCAGGATAGTTTGTAGACAAAGCCAGGAGCTGCCTTCTTCTTGGCTGCTGGGTTCCTTTATGCGCCCAGAAGACTCACACACGTCTTTTAGCGTTCGTGGTTGTCGACTTGCTCGCCTAAACGAACTCATAAGGGCGTATACTACCTGAGAAAAAGAATCCTGTGTTAAACATAAATCTAGGCTAAACCACGCCCAATTGACCGCCATTCATACCTTCCAAAATTTAATTAATTTTAGTCATATAATTTGTGACGCAACCATTCTCAGAACACCGTCCCGGCTTAAACTATCTTGTTCCCCCGGCTTCGATAGCATCCAGATGTCCGTTTGCTTATCTTGAATGCGTGTTTTCCAAAACATCACGATTTTTAGGTTGTTTATACTTTAAGTGCTATGTGCCGACCACAGGCTTTTGGATCTCTTGACGTGCGTCTGAAACACTGAATTCCCAGGCCGTTCTCGGCTACTGAAGGTAACACTCAGGTTTGTTGGTGGTCGTTAATTTGGATGTGGAAATAGCAGCGCTTTTCGCGACCTAGCACATGTTACCTGATCAAATTGCCTGGAAATGCTGTAGATTATTCCGTGATTCGTGTAATGAAGTAACTCTTCTGTCTTCTTTTCAGTCTAGGTCCTCTGAAATTATTGATATTTTCACGAAAGTAACCTAATTTTTCATCTTGTCACGTGGGCTTTGAAGTTTCTACCTTTCCTAGTTTCTTACACGCTAGTGAACAAGTACCTTTCGGCTATAATAGGCCTTGCTTGCCCTTTCTTTGCGTTGAGCTCCTTCATAAATCGTACTGAATAAAGTTTTGAGACATGTGACTGCAAATTTGTACTCAAGTCACGAGGCTGTGCCGATCTAATCACTTTGTGTGCTAACTTCTCAGTCGATGGTGTGAAGCACCGTGTACTACTAGTTGCCTTCGTTGGAAAATGCAGGAATATTTACAACCATAATTTCATGTCCAAGGTGCGACAAGCAAGCCTACTTGTGCTCTGCCATCAATCACAGCCTGTTATGGGCTGATTTTTTTTAATTATGTAGACAATTTTTCCGCGAATGACACTCATACAACTAAGTTCAGGACAGTTTTTAGAGTCACGTGACGCATTAACAACGTGCTCCCTCTTATTGCCTGATCTCTTGTGCTAGCATGTGGGCAGAGCTTTTTGCCCTGCCAGCCTGTGAGCTCGATTATTCGTTTCGGGCGAAAACAGGGACCATTTGACGTTCGTGAAAAATCCGCGGGGCAAGTCGGCCAATCGGCCGACCTGCGCGCTTGTTCTGAAAAATTCGTGTTGCCCCAAAATTTTCACCCTTATCTACCACTGTCTCTGACGATGGGTTCGAGCGAGAATCCGAAACGCAAGCCAATAAACTTCTTTTTCCAGCGATCGCCTCTTCTCCTGATTTCGCTTACCTTCAGTTTGCTTGAATCAACCAAACCCCGTCATTTGTTCAGCCTCCTCAACTCCATTGCTGTTGGTGGCATGCTATGGATATTTGCTGTCCAGGGGAACGAAAAGGGTCTTCTATTAGACATGGCCATTTGATTTGCGCCTCGATCCCCTCACCTCGGATGCTGGAGGTCAAAGATATCACATGGTTTGCCAATGGCCAATCGGTCGCTCGATTTTCGAACAAAATCCCAGTCTTTTCGTCTGTTTTCTGATCATCCGTCAGCTTTGTTCAATTTCAGTCCCTCACTTTACCTGATAGTGCTTTCTATTCACAGTTTCGTTTCCCATGTCTCGTCTCTCTCTTTTCTGAATTTGGAATTTTTTCATTGATTATTTCAAACTATCATTTTAGGTCTTGGAGTCGTATGTCTGTTCATCGAGCCACGAACTCTTTGGTCTGCAGTGCTCGTCAAAATCTTTACCCTCTTAAAGGTGTCAAAAATCGCCTTTGGCTTGTCATCTGAATATATCGCACACGAGCGTTTGGTTTAATGTGTTTGCTGAGCCTATCAGAATATCAATAAAGCACACTGGATTCATTTTTAACTACATGATCTCCGTCATCACGCCATGCCTCTCAATTAAGTCTTCAGTTTTCCTCAGCGCGTTTTTTTGACCGTACGTGGTAGCATGGTGAGAATGCCAACCCAATTATATAATGCCTCAACCCGAATCAAAGCATGTTAACCAAAAGGTTCGGTCAAGTCCTTATAACGAATACGCTTCTCTTAAATAGTACGAAACAAGGACGATAGTGACATTCCATATGGTTTCTTCGCCTGTCAGCCCAACGAACCACAATATCGCCGACTGGTTCATATGCTTTATTCCGAAAAGAAACCTCAACCTTGTAGGACAATATTTCTTCCTCGCATATCAGTTAGTGGGGTATTTTAATGACGAGACCTACCTTCCGGCTTTCCTATCACATACCACTCTAGTTTCCTTTATTCCTGATAAGTAACGTCATCGTTTACCTCAGGGGTTGGCTTCTGTGTAAGTAAGACTGGACATAAAGACGGATGGGCCACATAGTAGGTCATAACGATCTCATGTAATTATATTGCTATTTAGTTCCGTCAATGGTATGTCGATAATTGTTATTAGGTTACTCCTAGTTTTACATGAAGACAGGACAGTAAGTTTGTCCCTTAAATTAAAAAATGAACACTGCGTGACTTGAATTAAGTATTTTACATTCAAAATGGGTTGGGAGGTATCTGTTACGCTGCTTATTTTTCGAGTCAAAACTGCCAACCCATACTCTTTTTATCGCCTGACCTTGTTAGCACACAGATGAACGGTTTGTATATTTTTGTCGGCAACACTTCTATTTATTCATTATGAGAAGTTCCTAAGAGAATGAACTGTAGCTTTTTACCTGAAAAGTTTTCCTCTCTTAGGGCTCATTACTTTCCATTTCCTTTGAGTGTCAATAGATTGAGATGTTGTTTTTTATGAGTTGGGCAGTCACACTGACCTCTCGAGCTTTCTTGATCGGTTTAATAAGTTAGCTAGCTGTTGATAAATCAGTATTCATTATACTACTGCATATGGTTTTGCCACCATACCCACCAGCAGTCAGTTGTCAACTCACTGAAGTTGTCCGATAAAATTGCAGTGAGGTCTAGACCTTACACTTGCGTACTCTTTATTATCCAAGAGGCGTTTAGATGCCGGCCTACAGTACCGTTTGCAGACTTTCATTTAGCTTATGTTTAAGAACACGAACCATCGCAGTTACCCCCCCCCCCGCACTCGGAGAATTCTTAATTCTATCATAACAAAGCTATCATTTTTCGATAGCATTGCGCACCTTTTCAACAATTATCCGACTTTTTCGCTGAAACTGTGCCTCCATATTCACTGAATGTGACCGCCTTGCACAACTTAGGTGCACCAATACCCTGGGCTGGATGTTGCATTTTGTTATCAGCTAGTGTGCGAAGAAGTGGTATTGGAACGAAAACATTTTCAATTAAATGGAAGCATAGGGGCATTTTAACGATTCGTAGTTGCTTAAAAATTTTTTATCGACCCGAGTTGTTGCCGAAGGGGTAACTGGATTGTTGCCCTTTAACAACAGAAATTAATCGCTAACTAGGAGTAAGTCAGCCGGAATTAAGCGTTGTAGGCTCAGTTCAATAGTTGATATGAAGATTTGGGCTTTTAGCTAGTACCTGTGTTGTTAGTGTGGTCTGTCAGGGTTAACTAGAACCTATCATAACATAAATCCGGAGGCAGAGTTGCTCGCGCGATATCGCTTCCATTTTGCCTTCTTTTTTCTTCTTCATATCTGCCTCTCCTTCTCATAACCGATAATATAAATCTTTGTGACCACTACAACCACCACCAGTCTGGCTGTTTCTATGGGAAGACAGTCGTGAGTTTGGATACATTAAAACATCGTTCAGTAGGTTGGATTGGACACTGCAATAAGATATATATATATATATATATATCCTCGGGTGGTGCACCACCTGGGGTTGAGTATGACTGGCTGACGACGGTTGATAAGCCAGAAATGGCCATTCCAGTCTCCCTTGTCTTTGCCGACAATATTCATCTGCCTATTCTACTACTAGCCGCTGTGCGGCTGCTGGTGGGACTCGAGAGTGAGCCTCAAGCCAGAGCGGAACGAGTGAACTCTGTTAGCGATCGGCGAGAGTTCATCAACGAGTTTACTAGCAGTGAAAATTAGTTGATAATCACTCAAGAACGGGCCTAGTTTGGTCTGGGTGACTGTTTTAACAGTACGGCACGTCACAAATTGACGGGCTTATTGAGAGTGCTGCATCCATGGAGCCTAGTGTCTCCCGCCTCCGGGCTTTTTGACTTGAGAATGACATTACGCCCAGGTGGGATGGGAGGGAGCGAGAGTACGGTAGCTGCAGCGCAAGTCTACTCTCACTATAATTCACACACAAGTCACCGTCCATGCGCCACCTTTTTCTGAGGCGAATGATAAGCCTCGTCAGGTATGACGGTCGAACTGTCGAGCAAAAGGTGTATGTTCAAATAAGAACAATTATCTTGGCCAGACTACACAGAAGAGAGACAAACTGCCGACCCCAAACTTGCGATGCATTGTCAACCTCTGAGCTATCTAAACCATTCCCTTCAAAGGGGAGAATTTATAAATATTTTATTTTACCTTTCTGGCCTGTGAAACCTGTTCTATTCGTGCCGACTGTTCTTCAGGCCTTCAAAGCAAACAAAATATGCGTATGTTATTAGGTGTATCAATAAATCTTCCAATTCAGGTTTTCCTGAGTCTACAGGACGACATGAACCGGAAGCCAAGAACCGGAATGTGGCAGGCTTTAGGAAGGCAAAATGGGGGAGTAAAAATAATCAAAGAAAACTCGATATTTTGCGGAGGTATGCCTTTTCACTTTGCCATTTTTAATCATCTTTTGAGGTCTAAGCAGATCGTTGAGGATGGCCGTCATGACTTGATATGCTATAAATACTATCTAGTAATTAGTTTTTAAAAAACAACCAACCATGTTTTTTTTGACTGCAACGCACCCCGGCCCCTCGCGTTGTTCCCTGATGCATGCTTACCAAAAGATCAGTAGGTGGTTGTGCCTATCTGTGCGTTTTCTTCCGCTGATTGTATTGCTTAGGTCATTGGTAGCCACCAGACCACGCCATCGGTCCAGTGTATGTGCTGTGTGTGTCGAGTGGCTGACCAGTGGACTGGGAGTCAGACGGCGATGGCTCCTCCATATCCCCTGAGTAAGTAAATCCTGGTGTGTGCGTTATGGGAGCCAGGTCGTGCTGTGGCGCGCGAAGACGGGTACGCCAACTCGTCAGCCAATGCGCCCACTCCCACCTCAGACAACTGACTGGCTTGGATGGTGGTCTGATTGTGGGGGTGGGGGAGAGAGTGAGTTCAACAGCTCAGCGCATTTTCCTCACTATAAAAAATCTGACGCGCTTGAAACTATCACGGTGCGCTAAAAGCCGTGTCTTGGAAGGTTACCAACTGACGGGATAACTCGGATCGCGTGGTCAGCCCAATTTGTGTTTTGTGTGGAGCGGCTGACTGGCGGACTAAGAGTCAGACTGCAATGGCTCCTTCTTAATGTGGCCTTTATGGCACTCCCACTCCGTTGGATCTGAGTTAGGTGTGGTGGTACACCCAGGAGCTGCTCCAGCCGCGCCAGCCACCTGCGCCCTCTCCCATCTCCGGTATTCTTGACTCTGTCTTGACACCGGGCTCAGGTGGGGGAGGAGGAGAGAGTGCGGTAGCTGCAGCGCAGGGCTACTATCACTTAAGACTAATTCACGCGCAAGTCACCGTCCCTGCACCACCTGGTGTGGAGCATACGGTGTACCTTGTCGAAATCGACGGTCGGACTGTCATCCATAAATCGTGAGACACCTCGGCCAGTTTTGACATGGCGCAAATCTCTTGATTTTGGGTATGTTTCGGTGCCTTTTGTTGGATTTCCATCAGCCACTTGCATATTTCTTAGCTAGATATTGCATACCACCACTTTATGCATCGTAAATAAAGCTGGTCTGAAGAACTGTACCTTATACACGTATTATAAAGTGGGGACTGATTATTACCACCATTTCACTTGCCGTTCGAGCTTTATAAAACTCACGTAAAAACTTAAACCACAATATGGTCTAAAAACTCTTCCTTGTGATATGTAAAGTTGAGAGCAAGTTGAACTAGTCTCTGATGAGAAAGGTTTCCTGTCCGTAGTTCTATAGATCTTGATTGCTGTTTCCAACACTGAAGAAATCCTAATTGTTATATTCATCGAAAGTTTTAAGGAGATTTTTAACAACACCGTTTACAAAGTTAATTATATTAACGCTTCGTTATCGAAAATGTCTGGTTTTGTTATACACCCATTGTGATCTCCTTACTTCGTTGTCAAGTCTAGTGCGGCTTTCCATTTTTGAATGACCATGCGCTGGTTCGGCAGAGGATTCGAACTGGCCTGGTTCTGTTTTCGAATTGGCTACAACCACGTTTTCAGTATCAATCCGTCAAATCACTTGACAAATACACCTATCTGGACTACCTCATTTTAAGGACACGCAAGATGATCCAGATACCAGGAAAACGTTTATGTTTCGTAGCTTTCCATTTTTCTGAAGTGCATCTTCAGCACATTCCACGCAATAAACAATCTGACGCACATAAACTATCACGATGAGCTAAATGTCGTGGCTTGGAAGACTGCCACCTAACGTGATAACTCGATCCTCTCAGGAAGGAAAGCCGGGCTCCAAGGGCTCCGCCTCACTTTGGCCTACATGACATCCCACCTAGAGGGGATCGTATCTGCCTCTCATTCTTCTTTGTATGAAAATCGGGTCCATTCATTGTACGTTGACGAAACTTGTGGGGCGAACGTAGACAGACTATTTGGTCTGAGTTCATCTTCAATCATCTTGACTCATTCTTGCCACCGAGCTCAGGTTGGTGGGGAAAGCGACAATGCGGCAGATGCTGCGAAAAGCCGCTATGACTGTAAATTAATTCATGTGCAAAGCACCGTCCTACACCCACCACGCTGTAGGGCACACAGTGGGCATCGTCGCTCGAACGATCGAACTGACGTGACGTAGTGCCAACAGATTTGAAAGAAATAGTTTTTCTTGATATAAGCTCCCCCGATGAACGGCCTTTTTGTGTTCTCACAACCTGGTCTTCAGGTTCCGTCATATTCCGAAGGCCTTAGCAGTAAACTCTTTTCCGAATGCTCGATTCCGCTTTAGCCTGTGGTTATTAGTAGGGCAAGAAAACTTTTCTGAAATCAGTGGACATATGCACGTCACTAAAATATCTGCCGTGAATCCTCTAAAATAGAACTAGCATGTTCTATGCCTAGATTATATGATTGTTTTGTAGCACCGGATGCTTTACCTGGCAGAAATCCGAGTTCCCCTACCCCCGCTATAAGACCGCTCAGCCAACCAGAGAGGAAGATCCGTTAACGCAAACGCGCAGTAACGACGGGCAAGAATTAAAAAGACAATTGGTTCTATCTTTCAGAATAATCGCTGCTTTACATAAACAAGTCATATGCGTAAGATTACCTCTAATTGCATTAATATAGACTAAGTAGACAAACGTTTGTTAAGAACATACACTGAGGTTTTTCGAAATGAGCATGCATATGCCCAAAAATAGCTAAACTTAATGATAATTTCAATGCACGTGTTTTTCCTGTTTTGAAATAGGCTCACTTTTTCTTTACAACTGCCTTATGATCAGTACTTTGTGGGATATCTGTGTATTATTCTATATTCTTCCTAGGCTCTATCGATGTCCCATGGGCTTTGATCCAGGCGCAATAAAAGAATTTAATTTGGGGGTCTTCATGCTGTTCAATTTCACCAAGTTCTTCAAGACGAAGGAAATTGTGATTTCAGTTTACAAGTTGAAAACCCTTATATTTTTTTGCCGAAGAGGACAAACAACAATTGCCTTACGGTGCGCTGAGCCTGTCCATGCAACCCCGTGACCCCCCCTATGGTTGATCCTTACCTTTCGGAAAATCTATTTTCGTGACCCTTTTTGATACTACTCTCCCAACTCCTTTACATGTTAGTAGACTAACACAAGATGACACTAAGCCCTTAGAACGTATACACTAGTAAGAAGCCTATGAATATCTTCGGCACAACCTAGACCTTTTCTAAAGGTCTCTTTCTCGTCGGCTACATACGGTTTTGATCGATAACCCACGCCCTCGATCTCCGCTCCGTAGTGTAGTTCAGGGTTCTCCAACCAGTTGCGTGTTTTTGTACTCACCTATTACGTCCAGTTTTGCTTAATTGTCGTAGAATCAGCCCCGTTACCATATGCTTTTGGGTATGTGGGTGAGAGTGGAAGTAAATATCAGCCCATTTTCAGCGTGGGGTGCACGGGAAAAGCTGGTGAAACGAAGCATGGAGCGGAGTTTATGTGGTCACATTTCTTCTTCTTATTCTTCTTCTTCTTCTTCTTCTTCAGAAAGCAACTTTACGTTATCTTCCAGCGATGAGACCTGTTTTATCTGGACATATTCGCTGTCATTGTGCAAATAGTGCTAGAAATTTCTTCTCAGTAAACTGTAAATGCTGCAAATCTAGCAGACATTTTGGAGTCTAGAAAACGGTATTTTGGGTACAGGTTGATTGCCTGCCCCTGATGTGTACAGGAGTGCACACTGCCTATGGTCTCGGAAATTTGAATGTGTGTACTTGTTAGCCTTGTAGTAGCGAGATCTGCGAATGCCTGAATGGTCGGGCCTTCAGGTTGGGTGTTGTAGACCCCATATAAGTTTGCTAAAACTTGAGACATCATAACCCCGGCATACAAAACCAGAAATTGCGCCTCAAATTGTAGAGCATTAAAAACAGTGGCCAGATGTTTCTGCCAGATCCACTTTGCGAAGCAGTTGTGGACCTCGTTATTCGCGACGCTCAGGCGATCGTCTCCCCGACTTTCTAGCGATCATTCACAGCTCTGTGAGTCTCCGACTGCAATAATGCTCATGCTACTGTCCATTACCTTCTCGTAGTCACTTTTGTAGGTCTAAAGATTGCTTTTGTTCATTTGAATTCTTACGAAGGATTCAGGATTCTGGTTTCAGGTGCTCGGAAGTTTCATGAAACTTCCGAGCACCAACAAATTTAAAATCAACTGCAGATGCACTCATCACTGGTGTAGGGCTTTTTACTGAGCGTGATTGACCACGGTTATTACAAGTAATATCAGCCAGCAGCCGATAGTGAACCGTCTATGAATTAGTTTGAGATTATAATCCTTAGTAATCTGCACTAAAACCTTACTTGAGCGTCTAATTCTATATATCCATATATTTGGAGACGTCCGTCGATGTTTCCGGAGTTCAGCGGCTGGATGAAAATTCAAATTTGAATTGTATAAGGAAGCCACCTTTTGTTGTTTCTGCTTTTTGGTGACCGTCACCGCCCACTGGTCATTGCGAACGTCCTATGAATTCCATGTCTGTACCCCGAATCATAGGTCTTCAGTTTGTCCTCGATGTTTTCATGGTTTTGGCACATTCTTGTTGGTAGAATTACAGTACAGTCACCACAGATATTCTCTATACATCGGTTTCTCATTCCACGTAGAACTCTCTCAAACAAAGTAGGGTTCGGCCTCATCTGCCTTTAAGTCCCCGAACACAGTATAAGATCAGATTGATGAGGCTCATTGACTCTTGCAGGAGTTATGAGAGTTAGAACCGCGTCCCTTGACCTCTGGACGTTTAGTGATGGGCACTGCGTCCTCTGTTCTCGTCAATTCAGTGTTTGCGTAAAGGCCGATTATCTTCTGGCCCATTATGAACAAGGTGCGCTTATCGTAGTAAATTAAAAATTTCGAATTCTCAATGGAAATGACATCTTGTTTGAGCTATGATGCGTGTTTTCTCATGCATATCCACCGTTTGTTAAGTGTTTTGGGAACTTATTGAACGCCCAACTGTCAGTAGGCAAATTTAAGCAGTATTCACAACTGATATGAAGGAAGGTCTAATGGACACTGAAATACTGTCCGACTTCTTGAACCATTCTTCCCCTCAAATGAGGCGGTACAATCTGCGTGTGAGCCTAGGCAGGAAACTGCTTAACCTGCCTAAATCCAGGCCCACAGGATGAAATTTCTACAGAAGTGGGATGAGTGCCCCAATAATAATATTTCATGTACTCTGTAAACATCCAGATTTACAGGGGATTTCCTCGACAAGGGATCTTCCAACTTATATCCACCTATCAAAAAACCTCAGCTATTTTTGTGCTCTACGTTCACAAAGCTTCCGAGTTTGATTCCTTAAGTGCCGCATTTTTCGCTTCAAATAATTTTTTTGATGAGGAGAATAATCTTCGTCGGAACTACGGTTTCTTAGCTCATACTCCTAACTCAACTTTTCTCATGCACCTTGGTAGGGACGATAAGAATAGATTTGATCCCTTAACTACTGTTGCTCATTTATAGATTTGTCATCACTGAATGTACGGTTGAACAATGCCCAATCTCTTTGAGTCAGCTGAACGTTTGTACAGACGCATTTCTGGTGCTAACACTAGCGGTGCAGCCACCAAAAACTACGGGAGCAGGAAGCACGCGACTGATAGCAAGTCTGCAGGCGGCTCTACTTCGTCCCCCTTTCGCTGGGCTGAACAGAATAACTACTCCGCCCGGTCGCCCAGCTCTACTAACCTCGCTACCTCTGAAGAGGCTTCAGACGAATGCCTAGACGGCAGTATCGACAGCAACAACCTTCTTTCCCCTCGTGCTCATCCCCCGGGCGATTTGACCGCCGTGAGCAGTAGCAGTAGTACTAGTGACGGAGACGCAGCCTATGACGAAATCGATAACCAAGCAGAAGATGCTGCTGGGGCCGCTTCTGAACCCGTGGACGAGGACCTGGATGGTTTGGAACCGCAGGAGGCCTATAGACGAAACCAGCACTTTCGGCGAAGCATTCAGAAGGCGCAGGCCAGTCGGTCGGCTGACTTTGAAGACCGCATCACCGTACCCGCCTCTATCGGGCCGAGTCGCTACCCTAGTGATGAGCGTGTCCGCCTATCCGCCTCCACCCCATCCTCATCGGCCGGAGAAGATGAAGCGGAGGAGGAGGACGAGGAAGAAGATGACGGCCATGCTGATCTTGCCGCAAACGGGAGTCGGGCGGGATGTAGTGCCTCACGGTCTCCGTCCAATGCTTTCGTGCCACGTACAGGTGTTCAATGGCCCACGGACTCACCACAGACATTGCTTGAACTTATGCCAAAGATGCGCTGTGCTCTGGGACCACAGACTACGCAATTCGTGCGTGCCATCTGCCAGCGCAGTTCTTGCCGATGCCTTCTCCGCGGACACGACACTCTCATGCTCTTCCCTCTCTTCGACGCCATCCTTTGTGAGGCGACTTGGGAGAAGATTTTGGACAACCATAGTGCCGGATCCCGTTCCAGCGCGCACTTTCTCTCCCGTCTGCACGCTCATGTGCCCGCGTCTACCAGTGAGACATTAGCCAAACTGATCATGTTTCGCCAGTGTCGCGGATGGTATGAGGTCATGAATGAGAATCATGAGGCCGTACCACACTGGACTACCGTCGAGGACCTTCGCCGTGCTCGGCCCCCTATCTTCCTCGTGCGACGGGAACTACGTTGTCTGGTCGCCCCTCAACACCTCTGGCTGCCCCCAGCACAACCCTCACAGGCTCCGAATTTGGAGAATTCTGCCCCTCCGCCGGTCCCTATATCTTCATCCGCTGTATCCGAGGCGATGACGCTGAATGCCATCTCCGCCAGCACCGCATGCACCCTCAAACCAGGTACACTCCTAACCTACGTGGATTTTTGCCTTCCTGTTCCGTTAAACGTGGCAAGAAAGTAAAGCAACTGCCCCTGGTATTGGCGGTCGAGAAACAGCGCTCTACCAGACAGCTGGAAACCGCCCAAATGGTCCCGCGAAAGCTCTACTACCTCGGTACTGAGGAGGCCTCCAGTTTGGCCGTTTTTCCTCCAAAACTGGCACTCAGTCCGCTAGCCGGCCCTGAAAACATTTCTGGCGTGCATATGCTCTCCAGCCTGTTGCGTAAGTTCCGTCTCCCACTTTCCATCAGTCCAGTTGCCGTGCCTGAGAGGCGTCTGAATGGGGGCAGCAATATCAGCAGCCTGAGCGGAGACTCCGGTGGTGTAGACTATGCAACAGCACAGTCCAGCAAACCGGTCAATATCTTCCCTACCGTTCCCGGCATCTCCTTTACGGAGCGTAATTTTATTCGCCTGCGTGCCTTACAGCGTGGGGATATTTTGATTGTTGCACCAATCGACGCACCAGACCGATTCTTCCTCATTACGCCTACCTTGTTGCAAGATCATCTCTTCCAGATCGGATTCTCTGAGGACCCTATCTACCACCGTCTGGCGGCCAGCCATCGTAATCGAACCACTAACTTCCTCTCCACCGCCCATCCCCGCGAATCCCTGAGTTACCTTCTGCGCTACCTCAAAAATGTGACTAACGAGCCGAGACCACCAATCAGCTCAAAATTCCTGGAAATCTGTCGAGCCCAAACCCAGAGCTCCTCACAGCACTTTGAAATCTCTTCAGCTCTCGCAAAGGTCATCTACAAGGAAACCGGCAGGGACCCTCGGGTCGGCCCAGATTGCAATTTTACTCCGGAACAAGTTGACCAGGTGTATGAGGAATTGGACGACCTCTACTTCTTTACGCGAAATGGCTATTTTCCCCCAAAAAACCGTCAAAGACGTGCCATCACCAGCACGATCCGAAATGTGGGGGCCCCCGATTCTCCATCTGAGACCTGTCCTGTGGGTCAACGTACGTTTTTGAATAAGGTGGCGACTGGCAGTCCTCTGACACCCAATCATCTTTCAATGGGTGGTCAGCGACATATGCCCATTGCGGAACAGCTTTTGGCTGCCAGTCTCAACATCTCGACCTCTAAGTAGATCTATGAAAGTCATTCCCTCTCTTTCATCAACCGTCGCGTATGTCCGTGTTCGCGACCCCTGTGGCTGTGACCGGCTTCACTAGTACATTCCACACCACATTTCTTTACCCTCTCCACCTAGCTCCTTGCTGCACGCAGTTTAAGTGTATGCACATTGAGACCCTCAAGAAGAAAGAGCAGGAGGAAGAAGGTCGTCTTTCCTGACTGTCAATCTCATCCCATTCTTCCTACCTGACCACCTGGCTTCTTAGTTTCCGATCGCCAAGACTCGCTAGCAGTTTTACCCTCTCAGTATATTGTACATGTCATCTGTCCTTAGTTCGGTTGGCCTAAGTGATATTCATCACCCTTCCCCTACCCACTCAACAGTGGCAATTACCAGTGATCTCGCGTCCGTTTGTATGAGTTCAAGATGAAATTGGGACGCAGGTGATCTTTTTATCCCGAAAAACTTTCCTCCTTTTTACCTTCGTTTTTCATCTACTTTCATGCTGCTTCGTTTTGAAGGGGGTGTTTTTAGATGCTTGACTTTTGTTTGAAGTCTATTAACTGCACCTTTGTCAAACCTTCGTGCACAACTTTCAAACAACTTCAAATAAATCCATATGACAGTGTGCTCACAGGATATTTCCTCTGGTCACTGCGTAATGTAGCTCTGTGCTCCGTTATAACTGAAGACTGGAAGACAAGGCTGTCTGCAACTTAAAGATGACAATCCTCCCTGCGGAAAAGATATCTCAATTGAGGGAGACCCGCCAAATGGAGCACTTAGAAGCCTGGCTTTGCGCTAAATTCCAAGGAAATTATATTTAGGATTAAATTTTATGTTTAAATCATATTTTGAGTTAGGGTCATGATAAGCTAAAGGGTGAAGATAAGTATCGTGTTAACTGTAGGGTAAGGTTTAAAGTAGGGCTAGGGTTAAGATTAATGTGACAGTTTAGTTTTATGTTAGGGTTAGTGTTAGTGTTAAGACACGGGTAGATTTACACTTTTCTGAAATTTATCCTAAGACCACCTATTTTAAGGGGGCAGGGCGGTTCACATTACCGTGTCCTATTTAGGCGGCTATTCAAGGTACCCCTACCGGGATTTCTAACAGGAGCTGGAGGAGGCAACGTGATTTCTGCGAGTCTCCGTGAAGTTAGGACTGTATGTTGGATATGTATGTTATGCAGGTATGTATGTACGGGGGCACATCAGGGCATGGTAAGCGTTATTTGTGTTGCGCTCCCATAGAAAATGCCGAACATGGGGGTGTGGTGGCACGCCCACGGGCAGCTCCGGCCGCGCCAGTCACCTGCGTCTTCTTCAGCCTCCGGTCTTCTTGACTCTCTCGACACCGGGCTCAGGTGGGGGACGAGAGAGTGTGGTAGCTGCAGCGCAAGGAGACCATCACTTAAAACTAATTCAGGCTGAAAGTCACCGTCCTTCTGTGGAACATACGGTGGACATCGTCGGACTACGATGGTCGAACTGTCGTATGTATGTATGTATGTGCCCCCTAAACGGGCTACGTGGTAGATGCGTTGGACCAACATGGGGGCCACATCAGGGCAGACGTTATTCGTGTTCCGCTCCAATAACAAATGCCGAACATGAGGGGTGCGGTGGCACGGCTAGGGCCTGGGAGTCCCTGCCGCGCCAGCCACCTGCGCCCTCTCCCATTTCCGATCTTCTTGACTCTCTCGACACCAGGCTCAGGTGGAGGAGGAGGAGAGAGTGCGGAAGCTGCAGTGCAAGGCTACTATCACTTAAAGCAAATTCACGTGCAAATCATCGTCCCTGCACCACCATGGTGTGGAGCATATGGTGGACATCGTCGGACTACGACGGTCGAAATGTCGTGTCATATGTATAGCATGGTAGCAAGATGGGAAGACAAAGGTCTACACCTCACCTCGAAGTTACCACTTATGTGAGGACGACAGGGTGATTCCTAGTTTCAACAAGTGACTTATGGTAAATAAGCAGGCCTTACTAAAAAAACTCCGTAACATGAAACTGTAGCAGTCAATGCGAAGTGTGCGCACGTGACCAAAAATTTGAATTCCTTTTAGCCAATCAGAAGTAACGAAACCAGCCATATAAAGTTCCTACGCCGTGGGCGTCGCTGTTTTTCAATGCATTAATTTTGCCTCGTGGCATGTGTGACTATTTGCAGCGACCGCATCCCGCATAGATTGTCATCGATAGTACAGAATGTCTTGTTGAGCTGGCAAAACTACCCGTAAAGCGCCTCAAGAAAAAAACCCATTTAACAACGCGCTTTTGCAGGTACGAGTGGATGAAAGGTCGAGAAGATGGTTTGTGATTTTCGTGCGCGATGGACGATAACAAGGGCACTTCCAGTCCTGAAGGTAGAGGGTATAAAACAACCATCACACAGCATGATTAAAATGTAAATGTGGGAGTTTGCGTTCTTGCGTCCCGCTGTCTAGAGTTTTATTTTGAGGTCATTCATCGAAGGGCAGATTATCGATCGCAGTCGCGGGACTCGGAGTCAGAGATCTCGGGGAGGCGGCAGGGCAATTTTGCGTCCGTTGAGCTGAGATGCGTGAGATGAGGTGCCCTCGTTAGTGCCACTGAACGTGACAGGAAGGGGACAAGGCTTGTGCTGATGACCAGATGCAGGACTTCACGAAAACCTCTGTTGCGGTCCGTCATCGGCAGCGGTGCATGAAGTACCAACTTTTTCTCGTTGCTGCTTGTTGTCAAGTTTCATTGGTGTGAGCTGGTTTTCCCATGAGCTCGACAGGCATGTGTTCCTTGCTAAAAAGTCCATATTGGCCTCTTAGCAAGCCATGAAATGTGTTCGAATTGTCGACTGTCCGCTATGTATTGGTGCATTTATCATAATTTGTTCTTACGGTGTTTAGTAGGTGTAAACCCTGGACCACTTCCAAGTTACATTGTGACTTTAGCCAATTGGCTACCTTGGTTCGATCTGAAGGACAAAACTTCTTATTGCTGGAACAGGCTGGTCGTTGGCAAAGGTCCTCATGATTGGGGGAAATTGTAAAGTTGCGTGAACATTGTGTTGTCAGAAAGAATTTGTCTAGGGATGGATGTCAAAATTTATGACGTTGGTTGAAAAATACGAATATTACCACGACCCACAGTCTGAGCGACGAGACATGGTAACAGGGTCACCCTAGTTCGGGACCTTGCGCTAATTTCCACGGAGATTTGGGTTAGAGTTGAGATAGAATTTCGCTTAAGGTGAGGGCTGAGTTAGAGTTTTGGTTATAGCTGAGGTTAATTGTTAGCTAATTTTTACCCTTCATTAAATTTCGTGCCACGTTTTCTATATTGCCGGGTGGAGGTTTGTATTTCCATCTTACTGTGAGAGATGGAAGGACGCCGTTTCAAATACTAAAGGAGCCGAAACCCAAGTTCACAATGGCTTGTGCGTTTTGTGGAAGTTTCTACGATGCTGACTGTACATTTAAACTTGCTCTTATAAAGGGTACTTTTTCCATCTTGGCATATATCGGGCTCAAGCAGTGTAAAAGGTGGCTCGTGGACTCCAGATGTTTGCGAAATGCCCTTGAGCGTGCATTAAGGAATATGGGAACGTTGTGAGCTCGTTTCCCATCTCTCCTTCTAACCCCCGCTCTTTTAAAATTCTTGCCAGGATGCCATTTGGTCCAAGTCACCCATAGAAGCCTGATGGAATGATCAAAACTCCGTTAGGTTTCATTTACTTACATCTAAAAGGCTGATAAAATTTCATTTAAGTGCATTACGACCACTTCGGAAGGGAATGTTTATGTCAGCGTCACTTGCGACACGTGATTAGGCAGACTATGAGAGATATGGAATGAACTGCTGAAGAAATGTTTTCACCAGTAAGCTTCAAACTGCTGACCTTCGAATTTATGCCAGATACTCTACCTCTGAGCTACCTTAATCAGCACCTGCCGTATGTTCGGATGCGCAGATCATCCTGTTGCCGACCTGCAAAACTGAACTGCGACTGTCCATTGGGCTCTGCGAGACGAACCAGTTTAAATATGGAAGGTTGAAATTATTATCGGCGACATGTCGTTCACTTGACAGAGGTCATTATGCAAACCACTTGGCTATTTGTTAGAGCCGGCTCTAGGCAGTAGGCCGCATACACGGGCAGAAATTATTTACCTTTTCTGTCGATTTGTATTCGTCATTTCCCTGTGGCATGGCAAAGTTGTAATCTTTTACAGGTCTCAGTCATCAAATTTCGTCGTTCTTTACCTGACTAGTCTAGACTCCATAGTGTTGCTTATTTTCCAATCCAGGGAGTTTTCTCTGCTTTTCACGAGTCAATAATATGCTAACAATGAAGCCGAGTTTCCTGCCCTAATAGTCACAATTACGTCAACAATTGCAAAAATGTCCTAGAAATTGAATTATGGAGCGTATTAAGTTACAGTTTACTCTCTGAGCATGTGTTTTGCTATGCAATCCCAGCCAGACGGCCGTTCAGTCCAACGTAGCCTTACATTTCAGGTCGGAGAGAAAGGCACCCATATTGTTTTGTTTAGGTCGGAGAATTTGGAGGGATCTCATAGAGCACCAAGCGATTTTTTATTGTGTGAGCTCACCCCGTCCCATGGCTTTTTATTGCTACCAAGAAGAAGACGGCTCTCATGAGGCATGTAAGAAAAAGAAATGAGAGCTAAAATAAGAATTTTATAAATCAGTGTCTGAGTTTTGGAATGGTTTGAGTGTGAAGCCGAAAATCCGGGCAAGTTAAACCATTGTTCCAATGATCGCATCTCCTCCTCCTCGAATTCAGCGTCATCTGTTCCGTACGCAAATACTGGCGGAAAAATTTTTCATTCACAACTGTGGAAGCACCAAACCATTTTATTAGCTATATAAAAGGCAACCATAATAAACTTAACAGCGTTACGCATCGTATTGTGCATTGAGTCTACATCAAGTGCTCCATATCGGTCTGTAGGTGCAGACATATTTTTTCTGCCGCGGTGACTTCTACTAGATCGCAGACACTCGATGGACCACTTGGTGCTTAGTGCCCATCAGATGACCAGTGCCTACTGAATATTCAGGGTGAGGTGAAGCAGGGGCTGTTGCCCGTGTCTCCAAAGCCAGGGTTACACGTGGTACTCCCCATTTTCTTTGGGATACAGACTGTTCAACAAATTTGGCGAAGAAAATAAATGTTAAGGTCACCTCATAAAATGACTATTTTTATCACACGAATTTTGTACTGTCATCATTGATATTCGGATCCTCTTGATTCGGGTCAAGCTGTAGTTGTTTTCTTGCTGCAGTAGAGTTGTTCTCCAGCATCCGTTTGAATAAACGCTTCGGTATTACCAGGAAACATATTGATTTAACGTTCAGCTTATGCATTTGGCAGACTTACTTCTAAGTTGGAGCAAACATTATTGTACCTCAAAAGTTATCTGCTTCCTTATCTATGCTTCAATCTAATAAACTAACTTATGAGCTTAATTGCCACGCCTCCCCTTGTTTGGCCGCCTAAACAGTACGCGAGAATAGGAACTGCCCCACCCGGGAAAGTTAAATATACCCGTGTCTTTACGCTAACACTAACCCTAAACATATAACCAAACGGTCACCTTAATCATAAATCTAGCTCTAACCTAAACCTCACCTTACAGTTAACACGATAATAAAATTCGCCCTTAGCCGATTCATGATCCTTATCCAAAATCTGATCGTAGTATCAAACTTAAACCTAACCCTAAACTTTACCCTTACTCTCACCTTAATCCTAAACATAAGTTCTTTGGAATTTAGCGCAAAACCACATGTTTTGTGGGCGGTTCCTTTTTCCGTGTCCTGTTTAGGCGGCCATACAAGGCATTCTTACCTGGAAATGATTCCATTTTGACGAACGGTTCACAGTTATCCACGTTTCAGAAATTACACCTGAAATCCGCTCTAAGGATTGTGACGTTTCGATTAAGCCATCCTCCACATAACCATTACGTCCTATGACAGACAAATATTTAAATGTTGACTATCGTTTATCTAGTATTGCAGATTCCAGACAACCCCTTCAAGCAGCCTTGAAAACCCACAGCCCATGTAGTCTCAGGCTTTTAGTGCGGTATACCAAACACAAGTCTGATTACCTATCAAAGGCACAACC
The DNA here is from genome assembly GCA_017591395.1 of Schistocephalus solidus. Lineage (NCBI taxonomy): Eukaryota > Metazoa > Platyhelminthes > Cestoda > Diphyllobothriidea > Diphyllobothriidae > Schistocephalus > Schistocephalus solidus. Next base: position 55,412 of record WEDG01002191.1, read on the forward strand.
TTTCCTTGGATGTAACCAAAGCAGTGAGAATCATTACGGTTACACGTTTAGTTGTAGAATATGGAAGAATATATTCTGAACATGAACCGGAGCTACCGCCGTCAACATTAGCGTCTACCAACGGAAACCAGAGTGGGTGGTACCTCATGCCTACGTGAGGCGTATTGTGTTCGGCAGTTAATACAGGTTTGTGGGAGTTAAATCGAGGGCCAACTTCCATTGTATGCTCTTTGATTCATGTGAACCATTGACGGTTGGGACTGTGTGCGCGTACATGCGGGTTTGTGTCGGAGTCAGCCACCGCAGTAGTCCGGACCGTCTGCTCAATGCATAAGCAGGCTTTGACGATAAGGTGTGAGGCACCTTGACATGGCAAAGTGCACCTGTATGCCTTCGAGTATCGAGCAAAGAGTGGGGTAGCGGTGCCTTGGCTACAAAGCCCCCGAAACGCTGAAGGTGAATAGAGTCCAATTAACTCGCACATGGTTTGAATAATACGCACCGACCATAGTCAAATTGACGTCTTGATCTGATGATGACACCTGTGCAAAGGCGCAGAGGTAGTTACATATATGAAGTGGACTGGCGTATGGTGGTAAATGAGTATGCACTAGTGGTCGAACACTAGAGTACGAAAGGCATGAGCTAGTCCGGTGTTGTGTAAACTATTGAAATCTGACTGAATGAGAGTGAATGAACATCAATGATTCTCACAGCCACCCGGCATGCTCGATTACTCATGTGATCAAGAAATCAGCATAGCAGCTGGAGGTCATCCGATGGCACTCGTTATATGGTAGCATAATTTTTCATTTACGCACCTTTTTTTACAATCAAGGCATGCTTCGGTGACGTTATGAATGTGAGCCGTAGGCCTTCTTCTCCACACGACCACGCATATTTTATGCTCCAGTATGGGAATCCGATACTCTGCTAGCTGGGAGCTAATTCTTCTTTTCGTTCACTCGTGCTATGATTTACTGTTTTCACCCACACGTCTTAGACGAAGGTTTAGTTCTCGTGATAACTGCTCAGTTCGATAACTACGATGGGCGAATCCTTGATGATGAAACCCATCCCCTCCACTCTGAGCTGATTGCTGTGAAGTCTTCCCGTGCGATGCGCCGAGGCTTTCGCCATATAGCCTGCCGTACAACGGCATACCAGCGCTCCGTTTTGCCATTTCTAGCACGCTACCTTACGTGTGAAGAGACTGAAATAAAAAAGCTCAGACTAGAACTGTCTCCCCGCTAGATGTCCATTTTTGACTCTTTGATTCTTGCATATTATGTTTACTTATCCTATTATCTTAGTGAATGGAGCCATTTATAGTTTTGCTGAAAATGTTGAATGATACTTCAAAATAAAGGGTATTTCTCTCTCTCTCTCTCTCTCTCTCTCATGTTTAGAGCAATTTTATCGACAAAGAAGAGACACTTATTATAATTACCTTCGTATTGCATATGGCCATGCGCTAAATTCCAGGTGGGGCTGTGGTTAAGGTTTGGTGGGTTAGCATACGGGTTTGCGTTTATTAATTAGGAGTTGTTTTAAAAACTAACAATTCGTGCCTTGGAATTTAGCACAAGGACACATGTAATATGAGAGTACTTATACCTGCGCCCAACCCGAAATGCTATACTGCAGAACCCAAGGTGCCTATCCCAAGATTTTCTTCTTCAAAGAAGGAAGGATGGCCTGTACTACACTTCAGGAGAACAGCTGTGAACTTGTTTCTTCCAATTAAAAGGCCTTACACATTCCCACGGCCTGAAGCTTTGCTCTTTTAGGCGTCCTCTACTTGAACACTGCGGTGCAAGGCTGTAAGAGCACTCAATCATTAGTGATACAAAACCCACATATTTTACGTAAACAGCTGCTGACAGACCAATCATGATCCAACACTATTTTAATGCAGAAGTATCAGTCTTGAAAATCGCGTGTCAATTAAAATTCAAGTTGCGAACTGCCCCGTTAGGGAATGAAAGTTCAGACCTGAAACCAAATTAAGGAAATAGACAAATGGAACATTCCGCAAACCCCAAAATGACATACAGAAATCCTTCTGATTGGCATTAAAACCCGCCTCCTTTCACTTAGAGCCTACGCTCGGTCAGAACGCACGCGCAAAGAGTATGCTAAGTTTCACTCACAGTGGCAGAAATCGATGCACACGTTTAATGCACCTCTTTCTCTCTCTCTCTCGAGCATGCTTTTGACGCCGCGTGTTTGCAGTTAGAGAAAGCCAGATCAGACCGCCACTAAAAAGGGCCTGCTGACACTTATTTATGCAAGTAGTTCTGACAAGCATTTGCTTGCAGCAGTACGGCTCAGTGATCTCACAAGGTGCTGTTAGCGCGGAGTTCATGTCTGATCTGAAGATCATCGTATACTGCGCTCTACAGGGCGTTTAATTCACTAGTCTGCTCATATTATTGATCTCATTGGTTAATATTTAGTTGGTAAAATGTACGAGAAAATGCAAGCACCAAAACATAAATTCGGTCTTTACAGTAGCCCCTAACTCAGTGTTGTGGACAGAAGGTTGGTAAGGAGAGGACAAACGGTAGGTAGGGGGGAATGATGCAAGGCCACTGCAGGACTGTTAGCTGCTTCGGGATCTCGTATTTTATAAAACAAAAAGAACATACAAGAATGCACTCAGTAGACCTTTTTGACTTTCTAACTCGCCTTCATCCACTTTAAGGTGAAACCCAATTAATTTTGTGATACTAGCATGTGAAATGCGATTCACAGGGATTGCAGCAGAAGAAGAACTGCGGTTAACCAGGATGGTTGTGATGTGATCGATAGTATACGTGTCAATAATGGCTGCTTTGTATCGGAGTTCAGTGCTTAGCCCTGGTTATGTTGTTTGCCAGTGCCTGTAGAATTGACTGCCAGCTCGACTGCTGGCGGCGGGGATCCATTATTGATTCCACTTGAATTATTCACAACAGAGTTTTGCTGTCTATGGCCTCGTCTCCGTCCCGCACGCTAGACACTCGGATCAGACTCTAACAGAGGTTTGTCCGTATTTTACTTGGCAGAGGAATGTGGCTGGCATCAAAATATATTTGTCGGCCATAGTTTTGCTGTATTTATCATCGTGGCAGACGATTTCACTTTTTGAATTCAGGCCGGAACTTCGCACTGGTGGCTGGCAGGCACGTGCATTATCGTTAACTGGCTATTAACGCAAGGTTGTATTTCTCCTCAGTCGCTTTCATTATGAATAAATTATCTCTGTCGCCGTTTGGAGGTTTTTGGGCACTAACTGGTGGTACATTTTCCGGACGAATTCGTGAGTAATTCGAAACCTCGCCGACCCAATAATTTCCTCCACAATTTCTGATAAAACCTCTACTTGCATGATGTTTCAGCACGATTTAGGTTGGCTGGCTTCCTTATTCCTGTCTTTTTGGGACTAACAGCTTGTGTTTATCCATTGATTCCAAAAAGCTCCTCGAAATATAAGATCCCAGTTTACGCCGAAATGGGCGTATAGTTGTAGGTTGTTACTCGCCATTAGAGCCTGCGCGTTTAACCCCTTATATGTTACAGTATAGGGTCGATATCCGGAGTGTCTTAGTTGGTCTTTGGGAGACCGCTTCGGCGATCACCATCGCTGTCGCTGACTCGTTTACCCCTTCTGTCCACCTCACGCTCCTTATCCATTCGCTTCTGGGACCACGCGGAACTTGACAGTAGCCCAGCGAGCGCCCGAAGCCAATCAAGCTGGCTCATTCGCTGATTGGATTTAGGGGGACATGGACAGAGCAAAGGCAACCCACACGTTTGCGTCTAAAAATCTCAATAATGGACACTGATACACCCTTCATGGCAAGAGCGCTTGTGACGACTGCTTACCGAGCTTCCCGCACACTCTATTGTTCAGTAAAGCTTGTCCAGGACTTGTGATCTGGGAAACTTATTTTGTCTATCATCGCGTCAGTGCCCCATTTCGACAGGCCTACTGAACACTAATATCCCACGTCATCTCCAGGCTTCCTGTCAGTGACTGATTTTTGAGAATTTACATATATATTCCGTTTCCCCTCCATTTCGAAGTGTAAAGTGTGATAGTAGAGTCTGTTTTCTCCACGGGGTACGAGGACACGTCCTAATAAACGGAGTGTTCGATATCTATAAAGTCAACTTGATGGACAACTACAAGAATCAATACCTTCGGACCAGCACTCAATCAATCACCAGTACGTATGAAGCATTGAATCACACAGTTTAAATAGCCTAATGCCTCCAAGATATGCTCGGGTAGGGTTTCCAACATACACTCACCACATATCGGGGTTAAAACCACATGGGGATTCCGGATAAGGGGTGATCTCTCTCTGCAAACATCCCAGATGTCAATTTCGTAGATTCGTCCATGTCCATTGTTGGATCCTGGCAACGGTTGAAGGATATTTACAAGAGCAAAAGCATGTTTTTATCAAACGTAAGGAATGTAGTGAGGTGGGTGAAAAGTTTTGGCACACAATATGGCAAGAAACGGGACTGGGAACAGCTCAATTGCAGTAATTTCCAGGAAGATTAGTGTAAAGTTTAACTTTAAGGTTGAATTTTAGCGGTGGGTTTAGGGTAAGGGCACGGTAGCATTTGTTCTTCCTGGAATTTTTGGCAATTGGGTAGGGCCTTCCTATTTCCGAGTCTTGGTCGTATTTAACCCACTCCACCTCCCTTGTTTGCTAGCATGTGCTGGTCTGCATTTGCCTAGTATTTCAACACTTGTACCGCTTTCATTCCTTGTGGAGGTTCCCTTGCCATCAGATGTTACCGAAAAGGACAAGGTAAGACCGGAAAAATCGTTTTCGGTTTGCTGGCTGTCGCCGACATCAAATAACACAACCACCCGTGCAGGCAACAACACAAGATTGTGCCTTTGTATTTTGCGACTTTGTCTGTGAAAAATTGCTAGCCACGTGGGGAGGTGCGGATGACCAGTAGTCCCGGTGACAGGGAGCGAAATTGCCGAGTAATTGTCACGTCAGGAATCGACAGCGGGGATGAAATCATGGCCCTTAACGACAAGGGTACGGACCGCGAAGCAATCATCCCATTAACTACAAACCCCAGCGATGAATACGAGGACTGCCAGCGATAGTAGGCCTGTGGTTGCCTGGTAACCATGCCCTATAAACACTGCGCAAATTTTGCCCCAAGTACCCTTTTCTGCAACTCTCTGATGATGGGTTTGGAGAGACTCCGAAACGTCGGGCCATCTTCCAGTGCTCGTCTCTTCTTCTTCTTCTGAGCTACTTCCTGGAACTCACCTGTTCACTTCTATCAGCAATGGTTTATAAGATTGGCGGTCATCGAATAGGCTCTCAGCTTTCCTTTGGAAATCACAGTTGTTCAGCACTATCGTAGAACGAACTTTCTCATCCAGCAGAATGATTATGTCTTTATCCGCTTTTAGACTTTTTAATACTCTTTGTTCTTCTCAGCCAAGAATGACACACCTTTTGTGTCGCATGAACAGTGATGATGTTAAGTGATGGATTAACTCTGTGGTTTCTTCAAATGCCTTTGTTGATTGAAGAAATGATTCAAAAGTGGCAACGAACTCAGTGGGTGCGGCGTCTGTTGTGTTGAAAGTGGCTCCACGTTCAAAGACTGCAAGTTGTGTGCTAGTGAGGGGTTTAGAGGAGAAGTGATGGAAGAGGTTGCCTGGCGAGTTGGTTGTGTGGGGCGATCTCAGTTTAGCCAATTCGTTTAATAATTCTTATTTTTCTTGGAATGTATCTTTTGTGCATGCTTGCGAAGGGTTTCCTCAATGTCCCTCGATTTTTCACCAGCAAATACCCAGAAATATGATTAAGATTGATCAATTTCTACGCTATGTCGTTGCAGCCTTTTGTGGCAATCGTGAATTAGTATTCTATTCATTCTTCTCCCTTGCTAAAGCGGAATTTCTAGACGGTTTGTAAGTAGCACACTATGATGACATGTTTTGGTGGAGAAAACGATGGAGAAAGTGCAGTTGCGCATGGGTTGATGCAAACCGAAGGGCGAATTTCTCCAAACGGCGCGCAGTACGGGGCGCCGAGTGCTCGAAGAATGAGCTCAGATGCGCAAGGGTAAGAGTTCCAGGATGAAATTCAGATAAATATAAATTGCTCATCGGAATTGCTTCGTATTGTCGCTGTAATTTCGGAGAGCTTGGTCGGCTCTCCATGGTCAAATCGTCTACTGCTATTATCGAGCAGTGTTTTGAATGACAGGCTGAACTTTTCGGCCTTGGACTGATCAATTTTCCCTATTTATGCAACCTAAGGACAGACTGCCCCCTACCGAATCCTCCGCAGTTGTCTACCAAATATTTTTTAATGATGGGACTGCAAATACGTCGAGGAAACTGGACGAAATTTGCAGACCTGCGTAAATGGGCACAAACTGGCAGCTCAGAGGCTAGACCCAATTTCACAGTTTTCAGCTCGTATTGGAGAAACTGGCCACACTTTTGACATGCAAGGAGCGACCATCATATGCCGAGGAACCTCAAAAGCCAAACGACTTACGCTTGATGCATGGTATTCAGATGCCAACTCTATCGACAGGCATATAGACCTTCTAACGGCCTATAAAGTCCTGCGTCATTACATACATAAAGACCAGGACAGGATGGTTACACCGAAATTAAGGCATATAAGCGAAGACGGCCCCACGACGAACCCACTGGAAGAGGAGGCAGGCTTACAAGCACCCTCGAACGATGTAAAGTTGCCCAACACCAGCGGCAGGCAAACTGTACAAACATCCCCGCAGAGGTCGAAGCAGCGACCGTGAGAAAAATCGATCAATCCAAGGCCGAAAAGTTCAGCCTGTCATTAAAAACACTGCTCGATATTAGCAGTAGACGCTTTGAAAATAGAGAGCCGGCCAAGCTCTTCGAAACGTCAGCGACAATACCAACCAGTTCCGGTGAACACTTTACATTTAGCTGATTTGCCATGTGACTGTGAAAGTGCTCATTTAAACGCCTTTTTATCACTGTGTGCGAAGTATCCTTAACTGATGCTCCATGGAAAGTAATACTTTCCCTCCCATTATTGTAACGTTTTCTAGGGTGGTTAGTACTTGATGATTTCCTTGATTGAATGAACAGTTGTTGTGTGTGCTGCACCTTTTAGAGCGTGTTGCGTAGTAATCACTGAAAGGTTAACCCTCAGATTAATATTTCAAATTAAGATGTTAAAAGAAGATTTATTATTGTGGTTGAAAGTAAAAAAAGTTTGATAATGAACAGGCACAGAAGCTATTTCCTGGTTGGGAATTCGATTATGTGCACGAAGAACATGGGTTAACTTTATGGGCCAATCGACAGGCGTCTTCATTAGTCACCCAGTGAAATGAGTCAATAGTGCCATTATTGCAGAGCAGACGTTGCGTCTGCGGCACTCCAGGACATGTGCGTCTACCACATCTTGTGACCATAGGAACTTATATATTTATTCATAAAAAAAACTTTTTACAAGACCACTGTTTTAGTTTGCCTTGTGGATCTGGACTGCTGCACTTCCGTCATTAAAATTCTCACAGGGAATCCAGGGTTGCATTGCTAACTACGCAAGCATTTTTCATAATAATGGGCAGGTTATAAGGAGCACTGATGGGTAAATTCTTATTCAGTATAGACGAGGCTCAGGTGAGTCAACAGTAGTTAGAGTAGACAACAACAAGGGAGAATCACGTACAGCCATAAACGTTACATCATTAGGCGGTAGAATTAACCATTTTCATTCCATGTTTACTGAGGTGCTCAACAACTGAACCATGCCGAGCACCCTTGCAATTGGTGCGGATTAATCAGTATTCATCATTAAATTGGATGGGTCAATAGGAGATAGTAGAGCCCGCCAGTCGCCTTTACCTCGTCTGTAATGACCGTGATGTTGAGTTGCATCTTTTAATTGCCTACAAAGGAAGCTTAATGCTTTGGCATAATCATAGGGCTGACCGCACCCTGTTCGGCTACGTCTAGCAAAAACACAAGCGGTAGGTGCAGCAACAGGCACAACGGGAAATCAGAACCGCGGTTTCTGCATGTTTCTTACAAACATCAAGACAGTCCCGTAGGTGCTCTTCAAATGCTGCCTCTGACTCTGGAAGTTGAAATCGATACTTCCGCTCCCCGGTGTCCTCGTAAGCAGACGAGAGAACCATAAACTAAAAACAGGAGCACAGTGAAAATCCTCGGCCTGCACAGATTTCACTACTTGTAACACTGAATAAAGTACATGAGGACATCAACAAATAGTTAAGAGCCATGACACGGCAGAGGTCAAGAGGAGTGAAGAATATCAACCCTGAAACGTTGATCACTAAGTGTCTTTGACCACCTTGAACACATGAGTGGCGCTAACGACGAGAATGAACCGCGAATATTGCTAGGCTCGCTTAACGTCAGAAGTGTTACCAAGTTTATGAAACCTACCGCCCGAGAATAAAAGATCTACAATCCTGGTGAACATAGTGTAAAGCCGTATCGGACACACAAAGGGCAGAGGTAACCCGTGCGAGCATTCTGGTGCTATCTAATATATTCAGTCTGTTGAACAGTCATGCAATTTTACGAGGCAAACCGGGTTTAAACTGGAGGCCATGTTGCGTAAACATAAAATGACATTTCGAGTGGCTGCGCCTAATCTGTGCCAAAATAAGGCTCCTAACTTGTCTTAACGAGCTAACCTTGGAATCCGAATGAGCGCTCAGAAATCTGAGAAGCCGAAGCAGTAATTTTTTCAGTCCGCAAGCACAAGTACCTCTCAGTGATACGATGGGCGAGAGACCAAATCCAATTATTCTATAAGCTTAGCGTGCGTCACTGTATGTCAAGATCATTTCGGGGTGGTTAGCTGTCTTCTCATAACACTTTGATTCGGGTTTGCATGCAGATCGTAGGCAACTGCCAGACAGCAGATCATGAGGCTGAAGGGCTAACTGCGAAGGCAGTAAAGATTTGGACTCGTAGGTAACGCAAAAACTTTGGAGTAACTGGAAGACTACTCTGAACGTGGATGGCCAAACACAGTGGCGGTTAGGAGTGAGGTGAGCTCCTAAGCCACGGCGCATTCAAGGAGACCAAATTTCACGAGCTAGGTGACAACCACCTTAGTCGTGGACTGCTTGAGTCATAGTTTCACAGCCTGCAGCTAATTAATATGCACGGTGATCTCCCTTCTCCCTGCGCTAGGTCTTTGCTTGGATAGAGTAATAACCACGCGGTAAACACGATGGTGAACACTGTTCCCAGTGCCAATGTCGGTGAGTCAGCTTGCAAAATATCTATTAAACCGATAAGTAACATATGCGATTAAATTACTTCAACTACTCACTCATATACGTCCAACCAAAACATTATGGCACATAAGACGCCATGTGTGATGAATGCGGAAGCCGCAGCTTTTGATAAGAATGTAGCAACATATCGATTGCAACGCTCGGATATCCTTGCTTTTCTCTGATGCTCGATTTAATGATGTATTCGAATGTAAATCCAAGACTTCAAGTGTATAAAACTCTTGTTCCAGCGATGGTGTCTCTTTCTAGGCAACCACATGACTGGTGACTGCTGCCAAGGTTTATTTCAGTCATTCTCGAAGTCTGGGAAGAGTGTTTACCCAATTTACAAACTAAACTTAACCTTTTTCTTTCTGCCTATTTATGGAGGTGTACTTGGTAAAAATCAAAGGCTCAGAAGAGTAAGCACAATTCCACAGTTCTTTATGCTTTTCGCAAAATTTGTATGCCGCAATGCCAACAGGGTTATATACGATTTTGATCCCAACCAGTGGGCTTCAGAAAATCCAAAAGTTTATTCATCAACCCGGTACACCACAGTATCAGGCTCCATAATAAATACTTAACGTTAGTTCAAGTAAGCATTCGGTTGAAAATTGGCGCCTTTCACCGAAAATCTTTCAGAATGACGACATAATCGAAAATCCCAGGATCATCAGATCGCATAACGGCGTTTTTCTCGCAAAAATAAAGTGGCGGATTTTCCCCTTTTAAGAGGTGTTCTGAAACGAAATTCCAGCGAGCGAGAAGAGATCAATGTATACAAAAGCAGACTCGCTGGAGTCTATCACCGCCCACTTATAGTGACTGCCAACTGACGAGGTAACTTGGTTCTTCCCAGAATTGGGAAGCAGAATCATTGGCCTCTGCGGAACATTGTATTAACATCAATCAGAAGATGACCACCCGTTAGGGTGGCCGGTCCTTATCAAATTGGGTTCCTTCTTAATATGGCCTTTGTGGCTGCCTTGTCGTGGCGGCTGAAGTCACGGGCTTAATCTAGCCATTACGCCCTTCAGATCCTGTCCCGAATAGAAAGATTAGAGTTGGAAACCAGTGAATGCACATTATAGTATTTACAGAAAGGTTGGAGAATAGGTTTGAAACATTTTGCAGCCAGACGAGGGCACAACTCCGACACCCCAAGAGCAGGGCTCCGAGGTTGATTGGAGGAGTTGTCATCGTTCCTTGAGCGAGGACATGCATGAATAGGCTTTGAAGTTTATTGGTTCATTTGCCGCAGCATCGGAAGCTATCATGATGGTCAGTATAAGGCACGTTGAGCAATCCATGGATGATTTATTTGGCCAATGCGGATGGCTGGAATCGGCAGAAAATGACACTTTCTCATTGACAGCTAGGGAAATGTGACAATTGAATGGACTGAACGAACGATATACTAATGCCAAGCATAGTCCGTGGTAATTGAACAGCCCTTGGTACGCGCTTATAAGCCTAGCAGACAGACTTAAACATAATAGCGAATGTCCAGGGGGGTTGGTTAATCACAAAATGCTAGCGAAAAGCATCTCCAAAACAGATTTCTACGAACAAACAGTGGTGTTCGGCTTTCAGCTTAATTGTGTATATACGAGAATATGAATATAAGCCTTTTATAAATATACAGACTAAGTATTTGCGCATGAATGGTTACATACACGACAGTTTGACCGTCGATTACGATGAGGTCCACCGTATGCTCCACGGAAGGGTGGTGCAGGGACGGTGACTTTCGTGTTATTTAGTTTAAAGTTATAGTAGACTTGCGCTGCATCTACCGCACTCTCTCCTCCTCTCCCACCTGAGCCCGGTGTCATGACAGAGTAAAGAAGACCGGAGATGAAAGAGGGCGCAGGTGGCTGGAGCCGCCCCTGGGCGTACCACCACACCTGGCTCGGATCCCACGGAGTGGAAGTGCTATAAAGGCCACATTAAGAAGGAGCCATTGCAGCCTGACTCTCAGTTCGCCAGTCAGCAACTCCACACAAAACACACATTGGGCTGACCACGCGGTCCGAGTGTTCCCGTCAGTTGGCAACCTTCCAAGCCATGGCTTTTAGCGCACCATGATAGTTTCAAGCGCGTCAGATTGTTTATAGTGAGGAAAATGCGCTGAACTGTCGACCTCACTCTCTCTCCCGCCCCCACAATCAGACCACCATCCGAGCCGGTCAGTTGTCTGAGGTGGGAGGGGGCACATTGGCGGACGGGTCGGCGTACCCGCCTTCGCGCGCTACAGCACGACCTGGCCCCCATTACGCACACACCACGATTCACTTACTCAGGGGCTATGGAGGAGCCATCGCCATATAACTCCCAGTCCCCTGGTCAGCCATTCGACACACACAGAACATACGCTGGGCCAACGACGTGGTCTGGTGTAAGCGTCGGATTGGTAGCCTTCCAAGCCACGATTTCTAGGAAACCGTGATATTCACGGGTATATGATAATGGTGAGGGCTTTGCCTATGTATTGGTGTAGGTAGTGTGCGCTGAGGTGGCTTAGCCTCTGGTGGTTTACCGCAGGTTGTCATGGATGCGCATGTGACTGAATAGGCCTATGCGATGAGTGAATGCATGAGGACAGTGGGGGCAGTTGAGACGGCAATCTCTGCTGTGCACTGGTTCACCAGTCTCTGTACGCTGGATTCGCAAGTGACCGACCAGGCCGATGCGTGAGGTGAATGTGCGGTCACAGTGAGGACAGTTTAGGACCAAGCCCCCATCGCATGTGGTGGTGGTTGCGGTGGCGGTGATGGTGGAGGTAACAGGTGATAAGTATTGGGATGTGGTCTCTATGCTGGTGGGAATAATGGAACTGATGCCAGGGGTGAGGGAGAGGAGTCCAAACGAGTGCTGGCAGAATTGGACGTAGAAGTTGGAATTGTCGGAGTTTTGATGCATTGCGTCCGAAAATGTCCGACCAGGCCGATTCGCCCACGGAAGGTACGTTGACAGCGTGGGCATGTTGGAAGGGCCTGGGTATTGACGGTGTTGGTGCGGGGTGCTGGTGACTTTCGTGCCGCTCTTTTGGTCTTGGCGGTGGCGATCCTGTTGGCTTCGTAGATTACTGCCCCTGTCTTTACTGTCCTTCTCCAAGCAAGTCAGTTCCGGGCGAGGTCCTCCCAGGTCACCGGGTTGATCTGCAGTTGCTTCTGGGAAGCCTTCAGATTGTCCTTGTAGCGTTGTACTTGAGCCCCTTTTCGACGAGAACACATCTCCATAGAAGAGTTATTTGGGTAATCTTTCGTCGTCTATCCTCACAATGTGGCTGCTCCATCGCAGTTGCAGTTATTTCAGCTGAGCATAAATGTTGAGAAGGCCTGTTAGTTCCAACAATTCCGTGTCCGGTATTCTGTCTTGCCATGTCAGCTTTAGTATTATGCGAAGGCAGCTGAGGTGTAAGTAGTTGAGCGTCCGCGCCTGCTTTTGGTAGGCTCCATACAGCAGCGTCGGCAATATGACAGCTTTGTACATCTTGAGTTTGATGCTGAGGTGGAGACCACGTCAATTCCAGACCACGTTCTGCATGCACTCAAAGGCTTTGCTGGCTTTGGCGATCCGATGGGCGATCTCCTCGTCGACTTTGGTGCTGCGGGAGAGATTGCTGCCAGGGTACGGGATTGTATCCACATATTTCAGTTGAATGCCATTGACGTTGATGTGAGCTGTAAAGTAGGTGGTAATGGGCGGCAGCTGATGCATCACAACCGTTTTCTTAGTGATGATGCGAAGTTCGAAGTTGTCACAGGCGGCAGCGAAGAAGTCCATGCTCCTTTGCATTTCCTCTTCTGTCGTTGCATTGAGTGCGCAGTCGTCAGCAAAGAGAAGTTCGTGGATGGTGGCTGTGGAGACACGCGAGCGGAAGTGCATCCGACGTTGGTTGAGCAGTTGGTCGTCCATCCGGTAGGCGATGCGGATCCTGGGGCGTTCTTCACGGTAGGCGTCCGTTAGGATGGCAGAGAACATGAGACTAAAGAGGTTAGGTGCAAGGACGCAGCCCTGCTTCACCCCGTTGGTAACTGCGGATGCTTCGGATACTGTCTCGCTATCAGTAACGCGGGCCATCATCCCGTCGTGAAGATGACGCACCATATGCGCGAAACTTTTAGGACAGCCGAATTTCTGCAGGATTTTCCACAGCCTGTCACGATTCACCGTGACAAAGGCTTTCGTCAGATCCACGAAGGTAGTGTCAAAGTGAGTCCACAGCTTCTGGCACTTCGCTTGCAGCTGGCGAGCGGCGAAGATCATGTCAATTGTTCCTTGGTGTCATCGGAAGCCACATTGGCTTTCCGGGAGCAGTCCTTGCTCCAGATTAGCGTGCAGGCAATTGAGGAGAATGCGGGCGAAAATCTTTCCGGCGATGTTCATCAGTGAACTTTCTCGGTGGTTCTCGCAGAGTTGGCGGTTCCCTTTCTTCTTTTAAAGTGGATAATGGTGGCGTGTTTGAAATCCTGAGGGACTTGTCCTTGGTGCCACATCTCCTGGAAGAGCACTGTGAGTCGGTTCATCAGTTGTGGTCCACCATGCTTGTAAATCTCAGCAGGGATCGCGTCCGAGCCAGGTGCCTTCCTGCTGGAGAGTTGCTGCATGGCTATGATGGTTTCTTGGGGAGAGGGCGGGAGATCAAGGTCAGCGATGATTTCCACTTCCAGCAGGCGATCGATGGCGGTGTCGGAGATGGTGGAGGGCTGATTGAAAACGCGTTGCAAATGTTCTGCTCATCACTTCAGGATTTGCGTCTTCTCAGTGAATAGCGTCTTGCCGTCGGCACTGAGAAGAGGGGCAGCGCCTTTGACGGGAGGTCCGTAGACAGCCTTGGTGGCAGCGAAGAAGTTCTTCAATTCGTTTCGATCCGGGAACCCTTGGATTTTCTTGGCTTTGTGCGTCATCCAGGCATCCTGCATCTGCCGCAGCCGTTACTGTACAAGGCGGCGACTTCAGTAGAAAGCTGTCTTGGTGCAGCGGTAGGGCGATCGACGTAGGCTTTGTGCAACTGGTTCTTCTCGACGAGCAGACCATTGATAGCTGTGTTGTTGTCATCAAACCAGTCTTGTTGCTGACGACGTGTGCGGCCGAGGACATCCAGGGTAGTGGATTAGATGGTGTCCCTCAGCTGACACCAGCGGTTCTCTACGGAGATTTCTGCGTCGGCGACTGGAAGGTTGGCTAGTCCGTTGGCCAGGCCGTTGCTGAAATGGAGATGGTGAGCAGGCATATTCAACAAAACAGTATTCAACTTACCTTGTGGTCGCTTACCTTGGGGTCTTCGGCGTGGTTGCAGACGAAGCCTCATCTTGGAGATGACGAGGTGGTTATCCGTCCATCTGTCGGCACCGGGGATCGCCTTTGTCACCAGCATGTCCTGTCGATCTCGCCTCCGGACGAGGACATAGTCCAAGAGGTGCCAGTGTCTCGACCCAGGTCGCTTTTTGTCGCATCGGGAGACGGAAGAAGGTGTTGGTCAGTAGGAGATAGTGTTCCGCACACGTTCGCAGAAGAAGGAGGCCGTTATCGTTGTGGCTACCTAGACCATGGGGACCCAACACTCCCTGCCAGGCATCGTGGTCCGTCCCGACGCGGGCGTTAAAGTCACCAAGGACAATTAACTTGTCCGCCTTCGACACAGCTGCCAGCAAGGCGTGCATGTCCTCGTAAAATTTGTCCTTCGCCGCATCAGAGCACGTCATTGGGGGAGCGTAGGCGCTGATGATGGTTGCGAATTTGTCGCCCTGAAGAGGCAGGCAGAGGCTCATCAGGCGATCATTGATACCCTGCGACAGACAGGGCAGACGTCCCACGATGCCTTCCCGGATGGCAAAGGTGACACCAGCGTTGCATCAATCTGCCTTTGGCTGGCCGCTCAAGAAAAACGTGTAGCCGGCGCCCACCTCCTCCAGCTGACCCTGTTCATAGAATCGGGTTACGCTGAGAGCAGCAATGTCCACCTTGTAGCGCGCCAGTTTCTGAGCGACTAGCACCGTCCTCCGTTCCGGTCGGTTACTCCTGGGATTGACTAAAAGGGATCGATCATTCCAGGCTGCAAGAGTGAACAAGCTCACTTGAGCAATCCGGAGGGTGCCCTGGAGCGTATGGTGGGGGGGGGGATTGGGAGAAGAGTTGCTGTTTATATTGTTTATAGTTTTTCGACCGCATGTAATTGCATTCTGCTAGCCACGGTTTTCTGCAGCTGTCATGAGACACAGCATTTGCTTAGGGCACCTTTTCTAGCCCCCTACTCCACGAGGGGGTAAGCATTGCTGTCCCTTATTCGGGCTGCTGAGTCATCCCAGCTAGATACCGAACTCCACTATGGGTCACGATTTGGGTTAGTGAGAGAACGACCGATTCGCCTGGGCCACCTACGTGATTGCATGTCACCTTCGCCGTAGGACTTTTTCGACAGTGGGGGAAGAAGGAAGGGTGAGGAGCGAGGGAGAAGGGATGAAGTAAGAGTAAAGGAGAGGAGAGCAAGAGAGGAGGAAAGAAGGACAAGAGGAGGGGGAAGAGCAGGGGAAAGGAGCAGACGTACCGGTTGTTTAGCCTGGCCTGGTTTAGCCCGCCAGTCGTTGCGGTTGCCCGGGGTGTGGCCGCTGGGAAGAACCAGCTTCGAGGAGACACAGGTGATAGTTGGGTACTAGCTAGAGGCAGCCACAGGAGCATTCACCACGTATACGAGATAGATGGAGTGACCTAATACTACCTGCGTGATGCTACCCATAACTAGTACCCCTACACCCCGAATGGTCACATACGACAGTTCGACCGTCGATTTCGACGAGGTCCACCGTATGCTCCACACCAGGTGGTGCAGGGACGGTGACTTGCGCGTGAATTAGTTTTAAGTGATAGTAGCCTTGCGCTGCAGCTACCGCACTCTCTCCTCCTCCCCCACCTGAGCCCGGTGTCAAGACAGAGTCAAGAAGACCGGAGATGGGAGAGGGCGCAGGTGGCTGGCGCGGCCGGAGCCGCCCCTGGGCGTGCCACCACACCTGGCTCGGATCTCACGGTGTGGGAGTGCCATTAAAGGCCACATTAAGAAGGAGCCATTGCAACCTGACTCTCAGTCCGCCAGTCAGCCACTCCACACAAAACACACATTGGGCTGGTCACGCGGTTCGAGTTATCCCGTCAGTTGGCAACCTTCCAAGCCACGGCTTTTAGCGCACCGTGATAGTTTCAAGCGCGTCATGATTGTTTATAGTGAGGAATATGCACTGAGCTGTCGACCTCACTCTCTCCCCCACCCCCACAGTCAGACTACTGTCCGAGCCGGTCAGTTGCCTGATGTGGGAGTGGGCGCATTAACTGACGGATCGGCGTACCCGTCTTCGCGCGCCACAGCACGACCTGGCCCCCATAACGCACACACCAGGATTCACAAACTCAGGGGGATATGGAGCAGCCATCGCCGTCTGACTCCCCAGTCCACTGGTCAGCCACTCGACACACACAGCACATACACTGAGCCGACGGCGTGGTCTGGTGGAAGCGTCAGATTGGCAGACTTCCCAGCCACGGTTTCTAGGAAACCGTGATATACTCTGGTAAATGGTGATTGTGAGGGTGTAGTCGATGTATTGGTGTAGGTAGTGTGTGCTGATGCAGCTTAGCCTCCGGTGGTTTACCGGAGGTTGTCGTGGAGGTGCATGTGTCTTAAGAGGCCCATGCGGTGTGTAAATGTGCGGGAGCAAGGAGGTCAGTGAAGGTGGGCGCGTCGACTATATGTCGGAGCCCCAGGCACTGGTTCACCAGCCTCCGTGCGATGGATTCGCAGGTGACCGGCCAGGCCGATGCGTGAGTTGAAGTTGCGGGCGCAGTGTGGGCAGGAGAAATCGGTAGAGGCTAGGGCGATGTCATTCATGGTAGTGGGGGTGGCAGGGGCGCTAAGAATGGCAGGAGCGGAGGGTGTGAATGGTGTATCGGTGTTGTCGGCATTGTGGTGAATTCCGCTGTCATGGATGCGCATGTGACCGAATAGGCCCATGCGATGAGTGAATGCGCGAGTACAGTGAGGGCAGTGGAGGCGACGATCTCTGCTGTGTGATGGTGTTCCAGGCACTGGCTCACCGGTCTCTGTACGATGTATTCGCAAGTGACCGACCAGGCCGATGCGTGAGGTGAATGTGCGGTCGCATTGAGTACAGCTTAGGAGAGATTCCCCATCGCTGATGGTGGTTGTGGTGGTAGTAGTGAAGGCGAAGGCAATGGTGGTTGCGGTGGTGGGGGTAACAGGCGATGAGTAGATGGATGTGGTCTCTATGATGGTGGGCGTGATGGAATTGATGTCAGGAGTGAGGGTGGGGGAGTCAGAATGAGGGTTGGCAGAATTTGACGTAGAAATTGGAATTGTGGGATTGTTGGTGCATTGCGTCCGAAGATGTCCGACCAGGCCGATTCGCGCGCGGAAGATGCGTTGACAGCGCGGGCATGTTGGCAGGGCCTGGGCATTGGCGGTGTTGGTGCGGGGCGCTGGTGACTTTCGTGCCGCTCTTTTGGCCTTGGCGGCGGC
This sequence comes from Schistocephalus solidus, assembly GCA_017591395.1. Lineage (NCBI taxonomy): Eukaryota > Metazoa > Platyhelminthes > Cestoda > Diphyllobothriidea > Diphyllobothriidae > Schistocephalus > Schistocephalus solidus. The sequence continues at coordinate 73,251 of WEDG01002191.1, forward strand.
GATCCGGTTGGCCTCGTAGATTGCTGAACCAGTCTTCACTGATCTTCTCCATGCCGGTCTATCCTGGGCGAGGTCTTCCCAGGTCGCCGAGTTGATTTGCAGTTGCTTCAGCGATTTCTTCAAAGTGTCCTTGTAGCGTCGTTTTTGACCTCCTGCCGACGAGAACCCGTAGCGACATCTCCGTAGAAAAGTCGTTTGGGTAGTCGCTCGTCGTCCATTCTTACCAAGTGGCCGCTCCATCGCAGCTGCACTTGCCTCAGCATGGCATGGATGCTGAGGATTCCGGTCCGCTCCAGGACTTCCGTGTCCGGGATCCTGTCTTGCCATCTCAGCTTCAGTATTCTGCGGAGGCAGCTGAGATGAAAGTGATTCAGCTTCCTGGCTTGGTTCGAGTAGACGGTCCAGGTTTCCACTCCGTAAAGGAGTGTCGACAAGACGACGGCCTTGTACATCTTCAGTTTGGTGTTCAGGTGAATACCGTGGCGATTCCACACGGAGGCCTGCAGCCGGCCGAAGGCCTGACTAGCTTTGGAAATCCGTTGGGCAACCTCGTCATCGATTCTCGTGTTGCGCGAAATCGTGCTTCCTAGATAAGCGAAGGTCTCCACGTTTTTGAGTTGAGCACCGTTGTCATTGATTCGAGGAGCATTGTATTCCGCGCTGGGTGGCGGCTGGTGCATGACAACCGTTTTGGCTGTACTGATTGTTAATCCAAAATCGGCGCAGCCTTCGGCGAAGAGGTCCATGCTCCTTTGCATGTCCTCCTCCGTCACGGTGTTAAGGGCGCAGTCGTCCGCGAAGAGCAAGTCATGGACTGTAGTCGTAGACACGCGCGTTGGAGCCTGCATACGCCGACTGTTGAGAAGGCGCCCGTCAGTTCTGTAGGCGATGCGAATACCAGGCTGCTCATCACGGTAGGCGTCCATCAGCATAGCCGAGAACATGAGACTGAAGAGGGTGGGGGCCAGTACGCAGCCCTGCTTTACTCCGTTGGTCACTGCGAATGCTTCGGATACCGTCCCGTTGTCAGTGACGCGCGCCGTCATCCCGTCATGAAGCTGACGCACCATGTGCGTGAACCGCTCAGGACAACCAAATTTCTGCATGACTTTCCACAGTCCGTCACGATTCACCGTGTCAAAGGCTTTCGTTAGATCCACGAAGGTAGTGTAAAGGTGAGTTCGCATCTCCTGACACTTCTCTTGTAGCTGGCGGGCGGCGAAGATCATATCGGTTGTCCCGCGGTGTCGGCGGAAGCCACATTGGCTTTCCGGGAGCAGGCCCTGCTCTAGATGACCGTTAAGACGATTGAGAAGGATACGGGCGAAGATCTTCCCGGCGATGTTGAGCAACGAGATGCCTCTGTGATTATCACAGAGTTGCCGGTTCCCCTTCCGTTTGTAGAGATGGAAGATGGTCGCGTCTTTGAAATCCTGAGGAACTTTGTCCTTGGCGCCACATCTCCTGGAAGAGTGTTGTGAGTTCTGCCATCAGCCGGGGCCCACCGTGCTTGTAGACTTCCGGTGGGATTGCGTCGGATCCCGGTGCTTTACCGCTGGAAATCTGCTGCACGGCCCGGATGGTTTCTGGTAGGGAAGGCGGCAGATCCAGGTCATTGTTCGTGTCCACTTGAGGGAGCCGGTCAATGGCAGCAATGGAGATGGCTGATGGGCAATTAAGGACATTTCTGAAGTGCTCGGCCCAGCGCTTCAGAATTTGCGATTTCTCCGTCAGCAGTGTTGTCCCATCAGAGCTGAGCAGCGGTGCGGACCCCTTGATACACGGGCCGTAGATGGCCTTGATGGCTTTGAAAAAGTTTTTCATTTCATTGCGGTCCACAAACCCCTGGATTTCTTCAGCCTTTCGGATCATCCAGGCATCCTGCATCTCCCGCAGCCGTTGTTGTACAAGGCGCCGGCATCTGAAAAAGGCTGCTTTGGTGGCGTCAGTCCGAAGGTCCATGTAGGCTTTGTGTAGTCTATTCTTCTCCGCGAGTAAGTTGCTGATGTCGGCGTCATTGTCGTCAAACCAGTCCTGGTGTCGACGGTGTGCGCGTCCGAGTACATCGAGGGCGGTGGACTGGATGACATTTCGCAGTTGACACCATCGTGTCTCCACGGTATCGTTATCATCTGGAGCATGCAGGTCCTCCAGTTTCTCGGTTATTTGGTTGCTGAAATCAAAACAGTGAGCAGGCAAATTTAATAAAAGAGTATTTAACTTACATGGCGGCCTCTTACCTTGGGGCCTTCGTCGGGTTTGCAGTCGGAGTCTCATCTGGGAGATGACGAGGCGGTGATCTGTCCAACCATCGGCATCGCGGATCGCCTTGGTTACCAGCACGTCCTGTCGATCTCGCCTCCGGACGAGAACATAGTCCAGCAGATGCCAGCGCCGCGACCGAGGGTGCATCCACGTGGCCTTCTCCCGCGTCGGAAGGCGGAAGAAGGTGTTGGACAGCAGGAGACGGTGTTCCGCACACGTGCGCAGAAGAAGGAGGCCGTTAGCGTTGCAGCTACCCAGACCGTGGGGACCCAGCCCTCCCTGCCAGGCAGCGTGGTCCGTCCCGACGCGGGCATTGAAGTCACCAAGGACAATTAACTTGTCCTCTTTCGGCACAGTCTCCAGCAAGGCGTGCAGGTCATCGTAGAATTGGTCCTTCGCCGCATCAGAGCTCGTCATTGGGGGAGCGTAGGCGCTGATGATGGTGGCGAACTGGTCTCCCCGAAGAGGCAGGCGGAGGCTCATCAGGCGATCATTGATACCCTGCGGCAGACAGGGCAGACGTCCCACGATGTCGTTACGGATGGCAAAGGCAACACCAGCGTCGCGTCGCTCTGCCTTTGGCCGGCCGCTCCAGAAGAAGGTGTAGCTGGCCCCCACCTCCTCCAGCTGACCCTGCTCAGAGAATCGGGTCTCGCTGAGAGCAGCAATGTCCACCTTGTAGCGCGCCAGTTCCCGAGCGACTAGCGCCGTCCGCCGTTCCGGCCGGTTGCTCCTAGGATTGTCTAAAAGGGAACGAACATTCCAGGCTGCTAGTGTGAGTGGACTCACCCGAGCAGCCTGGAGAGTATGGCGAGGGGGATGAGGACGGGGGTATTGTTGTTTGTTTGAGTTTTACGACCGCGTAGTTTGCGATCTGCGAGCCGCGGCCGGCTGCAGAAAGACGTGAGAACCAGCATTTTTTAGGGCACATTTTTCTAGCCCCTTCCTCCGCGAGGAGGCAAGCAGTGCTATCCCTAAATAGGGCTGCTCGGACATCCCAGACGGCTGCCGAACTCCACTATGGGTCACGGTTTTGGTTTAGTGGAAGAACGACCCGAGTTAGTCTGGGCCGCCTACGGGGTTGCTGTCGCCCCCACCGTAGGACTTTTTGAGAGGGGGAGATGGGAAGTTCGGGGAGTCAGACATACCGGGTGTGGAGGCACACACAACACCGGAGACCCTCACCTGGTTTAGCCCGCCGGTCGTGACGGTTGCCCGGGGTGTGGCCGCTGGGAAGAACCCAACTTCGAGGAGCCACAGGTGAGAGTTGGGTACCAGTTAGAGGCGGCCACAGGAGCATTCACCACTTGTATGAGACAAATGGAGCGACCAAATGCAAGCTGTGTGGTGCTGCCCCTAACTAGTACCCCTACACCCCGAATGGTCACATACTTACTTGATGACGCACATGTTTCCTAGGATGTGTGCGAAAATTATGGAGGTTCGCGCTTTTCGCGACGCGCCAAATGCCGTTGCTTCGAAGGCTGTAGAGTGACGAGGTAACTTGCATCTTCCCAGGATTGGGAAGCATAATCATTGACCTCCGTGGAATGTGGTATGTACGTCACGCCCACACATACGTGATGTGATCTCCGTTTGTGAACTCCTGGTATCTTATGCGACATGCGTAGGCAGGTTGTTTAGCTTTGTCATTTACTGCGTGCAAGCCCGCATGCCGTCATTCTTACTCTGCTTTGTCACTGGACTGAGATGGGCGAGGGAGAAGATAGTGCTTTAGATGATGCAACAGTTTGCTATGGCCTTCATGTGTCCACTTTACTGCGTAGTGCACGGTAGATATCGACGGTCGCCATGCTCAAACTGTCGGATTGCAGTTGGTTTTGAGGTGTTTGTATCGTTTTGGGGCGACTAGTTTGCATCCCTTCCAGGTTTCCATGTGAAATAATTTCAGGTTTTTGACGTTATACCGTTTTTAGTGGTTTAAAGTATCTGTCTCTTTAAACAAGCTTTTAATTTTCTTAACTATACCTATATCTCCGGTGACTATACTGCTGAGTAGGTTAGCTATGAAACTGTAGGAGCATGCAGGTTCTTTAAAAAAATGTTTAAAAAACAAAGCTCAGCAATAAGCAACACAAACATGACGCAACTGGCGCGAGTTCTACCAAGAATTCTACCAGGAACTCTCAAATGCATTAGAGCACCATTTTTGAGGTGTACAAGTAAAGATGTTACAAGTGATCTCTTCGATTTTACTTCCGTTACGAAGACCGGCCTTTGATTTTCTCATAAGCTCCGAATTGGCATCTGCCCTTTATAACTGAGCTGGTGAGAATCGCATTCGCTTCGATTTACATTTTATATTCAAGATTTAAAGTACAATCTGCTGTAATATGATTCGTGTGCAAACCCCTCATGAGTATAAACTCTAAGTCCTTCTCAATGATGATACAGCACTTCCTTCTGAAGGCCTCTGGAAATCACTCCTCACTATTCAGAGTTTGGTAACCTAAAGACTGTCCCGATCTTGCGACACCCATAAAAAATAGTCTGCATTCATTAACTGCCTCAGCTCAGTTAGGAGAAATGACACCAAGCCTCACGTTGCAGCTCACTCGGTGGATAACACCACACCCCTACGCTTGAAACCATCGCGGGATATGACAATTGCGTGCGTGAAGGGGGTATGTGACTAGACGCGCAGTGACTGCTTTCAGTGCTGGTGCAGGTGACTCATATTGAGAGTGCTTACTGCATCTATCACTAACACCGGGCAAGAAAGCACGGCAGTCAGCGATTCGATTAAGAGTGAGCCAATACTTTTCACAGAAAGTACGATTATCTGTGATGAATGCGAACGCAGTCAATTTTACTAGGTATTTGGGGCGTATCAAGTGATCCTACTACATTGCCACACACACCCTCATGTAATACCCTTCCCTTATCTGTTGTTCCTAGTGTTGAGCTAGAGAGTGAATGTAGGTTGCTGTTATAATCAAAATCCGAATGTTCGTCCCCGACATTCAAATGTTTCCGTGAACTCTTGTTTACGTGTATCGAAAAGAACATTCTAAAATTTCGTCGTCTGATCTAATTATGCAGAATTTGCTACTCACTTACGTTTAGTACCGTTTTAGAGGCCTTTAAGCCATGTAAGCAACATAAGCGAAGATAAGTGTTTAGGCGAGGAACAATGGAGGATTTCATTTTTGTGTTCTCAAATACCGTTTAATGTCATTGGCCTTCAGCACAACAACTTTCCCCTGATTTTACGCTTCTGTCAGGTGATGATTTGATTGGTGGAAAACGCTGTCAAATAAACAAAATTAGCGGTACCATACTACAAAAGCAGTTTCAAATTCAGCAAAATAAGGTAAAAAAGCAATGCATGATGGTAAATGTATACGTCAGTAAATGCCGACAATGAGATTTCCTTTTTCGACTTAAAATAGAAGTATTAATAAAATGTTTGATAATAGGAATGATAGGGATTGTTTATATGCCCCCCGGGCAGGTCACTCTAAAAGGATCTGCTGTACATCAGGTGGCTCTGTGCTTAATTCAAGGGGTAAAAAGTTTAGGATTAAGGTAAGGTTTTCATAAGAAATAAAATCTTAATACTTTACACGGTCACAAATATGGGACTAGGGACATTCAAAGGGTTTCGTAGAACCTCTTCAATAATGACTGCATAAGTGAATTCAAAGCCCCAATTGAGTTTATTCGAATAAATTATCCTAGTATATGCATAATGGAGGTTTCTTTTCCAATATTTGGCTGCAAAAACTTGTCAATATATTAGGTAAATTTGCAACAAATGAATTTCATCATTATTAATTATGGCTTGGTAACTTTTCTTCACTTGGAGGCATTACCAAAGCATCTGTGTTGTTGATAGTAGATGTTATGCGTAAATGTTCTATAGACTACAACATAGGCTCTGATCTTTAGAAAGTTGCATACAGTTTGACTTTTCAAAACAGTATTGCAAATCGGTGTGTAAAAGATCGTTTGATATTTTCACAATTTTTGGCAAAATTGTGCACAAATATAAGCAAGATAATGGTTTGTCAAAGTAACCTACGTTTTTTGTACATTTGAGATAGGAGTCCCCGCACAATTTAACAGACAAAATATATGATTTCATCCGAAGCCAAAGGATTGGCATGCGTCCATTTCTGATTAAATAAATATCCCAAATTCAGTATCAGGAAAATGGTAGTTGGCGAGTCGCTAAAGAGTTTACGTTTGATAAAATGGTTATGAACTATCGACCGAACCCTTTCTGTGAACCATCCGCACCACGTGTGAACGCATGATTATTTTTCTGGTCACCGTCGATGGTCGGGGTTATGATTGAGTGGATAAGGGAAAATTAAACCCGAGACTGTTCTGCATAATTTTACCAGAAATTACCAATTTACCGTTGACCTTCTGACAACGAGTTCGCGGCTCAGTTGAGAGAATGCATGACTTATAATAATATAACCGACTAAGACAAGGGATACTGGAAGTCATTTCTGGCTTATTAGCACTGATCTGCCAACCATACCTTACCTGAATTTTCGGTCACCCAGGATTTGAACCCGGGATCTTTGATCAGTGAGTCAAACAAGACAGCGAACGCGTGGTGCAGTGCGTTAGGGTGTTAGACTTCAAACCAACAGATCGCCGGTTCTTGCCTCCGGTGCCCCAATATCTGGGGTTGGGTATGACCATTACCGTCTCTCATGTTTTTGTCGGTAACCTCAATCCACCTATATTACAAGTGACTCTGCAAATGCCGTGGTGGTTCTCTATCGAGTCTCAAGCATAACGAGATGAGTGGGCTCCATACACCGAGCAATGAAGGTGTTTCTAATATAATACATATATATGGCAGATTGCCACTCGTCAATCAGGTTACCAACCCGGGTACAAACTAGAGCTCAGCACAATCTGCAGGACAACAGGAATCTGGCTCATTGGTGAGTTGGACATAAAAATACTCGATGACCAAAGAACTCACGTATGAATTGCAGGTCCTGGTAACCTTAAGAAGGCCTTAGGATAGATACTAAGATTGAAATAACCAATTCGGTCTTCTTGTCTTTGTCGTTACCTTCTTGGGTAAGACACGGAAGTTATCGAAATGCTACCTGTCATTCGAGGAGTAAATATTCCCGTGCCAACCAAACTATCATATATCAAATTGCTTTAGCGCTTTAATAGGCCATATGGGTCGACAATTTGGGACCCGCATAAACGAACATAAACTGGCCATCCGCCGACGCGATCCCATGTCCCTCGTGTTTGCGCACACCGTGGACTGTGACCACCGCTTCAATTGGGACGCAACTGAGGTGGTCACCATGGCTAACACCAAGCAGGTACGAGAATTCCTTGAAGCTTGGCGCTCCAACACAAACAGCATCAACCGCCATGTTGATCTGGATGCACATTTCGAAGGTCTACGTGCACGTCTCGCTGACTCGCGTCGACCTTAAACCAACAATAGCTTATCCATGTTTGACCAAGTGGAAATCCACGGATGCGGTATCCTCCCCCCCCCCATCCCCACCCACGGACACGTGAACCACAATCGAGACTTTAACACCTGCCCCCACTCCCGACATTTATCGTAACACGTTTCTCGACGCTCCCTCCAACGCACGTCTGCCTGTCTGCCCCCACCAAGCTCTATATTGTGATAATCCCAATTCCCACTTTTCATTTCGTCTGACGACGGGCCGGTGTAACCTGCTTGAAAATTCCCGAGTAAAACTCGATTTTTCCGATGAACCTTCTTTCTTTATTATCATCTCGGCATGCATACTTCCTCAGTTATTCAATATATATATATATATATACCGGGTAAATAATTTCTGAAATTATTAAGTGCAGGACATGGAGTCAGGTGATTCGGACATGACTTTTTAGGGTCAGACTCGAAATTTCAATGAACATTTGGGTCAAAGACAATCAACCACTGTTGAATAACCACGTAATGCTAGCTAGTATCTATGTCGGAAGTACGGTATAACGTCTTTGTCATATAAGATTCATACTACTTGTAGTACTACTTGTTTGTAGAATGGGCATTACGTGGTTATTCCACAGTGGTTGATTGTCTTCGACCCAAATGTTCATTGAAATTTCGAGTCTGACCCTAAAAAGTCATGTCCGAATCACCTGACTCCATGTCCTGCACTTAATAATTTCAGAAATTATTTACCCGATTATTCTCTGGAGTCCATATACCAGAAACCGCATAGAGAACGCTGGGGGACCCACTGAGGAGCCGAACCCCTCGTTGCTGTGTCACACAGCAGCAGAAACATCGGCGAAACACGTGTCTGGGCTTTTAGCTAGTATCTATGTCGGAAGTGGGGTGTAGGGGTACTCGTTAGGGGTAGCACCACACAGATAGCATTTGGTCGCTCCATTTGTCTCGTACAGGTGGTGAATGCTCCTGTGGCCGCCTCTAACTGGTACCCAACTCTCACCTGTGGCTCCTCGAAGTTGGGTTCTTCCCAGCGGCCACACCCCGGGCAACCGTCACGACCGGCGGGCTAAACCAGGTGAGGGTCTCCGGTGTTGTGTGTGCCTCCCACACCCGGTATGTCTGACTCCCGAACTTCCCACCTCCCCCTCTCAAAAAGTCCTACGGTGGGGGCGACAGCAACCCCGTAGGCGGCCCAGACTAACTCGGGTCGTTCTTCCACTAAAACAAACCGTGACCCATAGTGGAGTTCGGCAGCCGTCTGGGTTGTCCAAGCAGCCCTATTTAGGATAGCACTGCTTGCCTCCCTCGCGGAGGAAGGGGCTAGAAAATGTGCCCTAAAAATAGTGCTGGGTCTCACGTCTTCTGCAGCCGGCCGCGGCTCGCAGATCGCAAACTACGCGGTCGTAAAACTCAAACAAACAACAATACCCCCGTCCCCATCCCCGTCGCCATACTCTCCAGGCTGCTCGGGTGAGTCCACTCACACTAGCAGCCTGGAATGTTCGTTCCCTTTTAGACAATCCTAGGAGCAACCGGCCGGAACGGAGGACGGCGCTAGTCGCTCTGGAACTGGTGCGCTACAAGGTGGACATTGCTGCTCTCAGCGAGACCCGATTCTCTGAGCAGGGTCAGCTGGAGGAGGTGGGGGCCGGCTACACTTTCTTCTGGAGCGGCCGGCCAAAGGCAGAGCGACGTGACGCTGGTGTTGCCTTTGCCATCCGTAACGACATCGTGGGACGTCTGCCCTGTCTGCCGCAGGGTATCAATGATCACCTGATCAGCCTCCGCCTGCCTCTTCGGGGAGACCAGTTCGCCACCATCATCAGCGCCTACGCTCCCCCAATGACGAGCTCTGATGCGGCGAAGGACAAATTCTACGAGGACCTGCACGCCTTGCTGGCGACTGTGCCAAAAGAGGACAAGTTAATTGTCCTTGGTGACTTCAATGCCCGCGTCGGAACGGACCACGCTACCTGGCAGGGAGGGCTGGGTCCCCACGGTCTCGATAGCTGTAACGCTAACGGCCTCCTTTTTCTGCGAACGTGTGCGGAACACCGTCTCCTGCTGTCCAACACCTTCTTCCGCCTTCCGACGCGGGAGAAGGCCACGTGGATGCACCCTCGGTCGCGGCGCTGGCATCTGCTGGACTATGTTCTCGTCCGGATGCGAGATCAACAGGACGTGCTGGTAACCAAGGTGATCCGCGATGCCGATGGTTGGACAGATCACCGCCTCGTCATCTCCCAGATGAGGCTCCGACTGCAACCCCGACGAAGGCCCCAAGGTAAGAGGCCACCATGTAAGTTAAATACTCTTTTATTAAATTTGCCTGCTCACTGTTTTGATTTCAGCAACCAAATAACCGAGAAACTGGAGGACCTGCATGCTCCAGATGATAACGCTACCGTGGAGACACGATGGTGTCAACTGCGAAATGTCATCCAGTCCACCGCCCTCGATTTACTCGGACGCGTACACTGTCGACACCAGGACTGGTTTGACGACAATGACGCCGACATCAGCAACTTACTCGCGGAGAAGAATAGACTACACAAAGCCTACATGGACCTTCGGACTGACGCCACCAAAGCAGCCTTTTTCAGATGCCGGCGCCTTGTACAACAACGGCTGCGGGAGATGCAGAATGCCTGGATGATCCGAAAGGCTGAGGAAATCCAGGGATATGTGGACCGCAATGAAATGAAAAACTTCTTCAAAGCCATCAAGGCCATCTACGGCCCGTGTATCAAGGGGTCCGCACCGCTGCTCAGCTCTGACGGCACAACACTGCTGACAGAGAAATCGCAAATTCTGAAGCGCTGGGCCGAGCACTTCAGAAATGTCCTTAATTGCCCATCAGCCATCTCCATTGCTGCCATTGACCGGCTCCCTCAAGTGGACACGAACAATGACCTGGATCTGCCGCCTTCCCTACCAGAAACCATCCGGGCCGTGCAGCAGATTTCCAGCGGTAAAGCACCGGGATCCGACGCAATCCCACTGGAAGTCTACAAGCACGGTGGGCCCCGGCTGATGGCAGAACTCACAACACTCTTCCAGGAGATGTGGCGCCAAGGACAAGTTCCTCAGGATTTCAAAGACGCGACCATCGTCCATCTCTACAACCGGAAGGGGAACCGGCAACTCTGTGATAATCACCTATACACTACCTTCGTGGATCTAACGAAAGCCTTTGAATCGTGACGGACTGTGGAAAGTCATGCAGAAATTTGGCTGTCCTGAGCGGTTCACGCACATGGTGCGTCAGCTTCATGACGGGATGACGGCGCGCGTCACTGAAAACGGGACGGTATCCAAAGCATTCGTAGTGACCAACGGAGTGAAGCAGGGCTGCGTACTGGCCCCCACCCTCTTCAGTCTCATGTTCTCGGCTATGCTGATGGACGCCTACCGTAATGAGCAGCCTGGTATCCGCATCGCCTACAAAACTGACGGGCACCTTCTCAACAGTCGGCGTATGCAGGCTCCAACGCGCGTGTCTACGACTACAGTCCATGACTTGCTCTTCGCGGACGACTTCGCCCTTAACACCGTGACGGAGGAGGACATGCAAAGGAGCATGGACCTCTTCGCCGAAGGCTGCGCCGATTTTGGATTAAACAATCAGTACAGCCAAAACGGTTGTCATGCACCAGCCGCCACCCAGCGCGGAATACAATGCTCCTCGAATCAATGTCAACGGTGCTCAACTCAAAAACGTGGAAACCTTCGCTTATCTAGGAAGCACGATGTCGCGCAACAAGAGAATCGATGACGAGGTTGCCCAACGGATCTCCAAAGCTAGTCAGGCGAGGTCCTCTCAGGTCACCGAGTTGATTTGCAGTTGCTTCAGAGATATTTTCAAAGTGTGCATGTAGCGTCGTTTTTGTCCATTCTGTCAGCGAAGCACCCACAGCGACATCTCCGTAGAAAAGTCATTTGGTGAAACGCTCATCATCCATTCACACCTGATTGCCTCTACAATGCAGGTTCACTTGCCTAAAGCACTTGCCTAACACAAGCAATACAACGAGTTCGTGGCGCAGTGGGCAAAATGTTGGTTTTCTAACAACAGGTCAAGAGTTCGAGCCTCGGATGCCACAGCATCTGGAGATGGGCATGGCTGGCTGACGATGGCTATTAAGACATAAATGGCCATTCCAGTCTCCCTTTTATTTCATCGGCCATTTTATATATATATATATATATATATATATATATATATATATATATATATATATATATATATATATATATATATATATGCAAAATAACATGACATACGAAGACAAGGGAGATTGGAATTGCCATTTCTGGCTTATTTGCCCTCATCAGAAAGTAATACCTACCCCTGGAAAAGAAGCGTCCGAGGATCGAACTCGCGACCTGTTGGGCAGAATTCGAAGGCTCTGTCCACTGTTCCTCGAGCTCGTTATCTTGTCGTTTTCAATCGGTAATGGCAGCATGGTCGGTACGCGCTCACTGATTGGATACAGTTCTCACTCCTCCCATTATGCTCTGGGCACACCCTCGTGCCCCGCCAGCATCCGCAAGGCGGCTTAGGATGTAGGAAGAATAACATAACCGACAAAGTCAAGGGAGAATCGAATGGCCATTTCTGGCTTATTAGCCGTCACAAGCCAGTCATACCCAAACCCAGTCACTGCGGCGCCTGGGGTTAGAACTCATGACCTGTTGGAAAGAAGTCGACTGCATTACCCACTGCGTCAAGAGCTCGTTGTCATGTCGGTTTAAATCGGGAATATTAGCTATGGAAGTAGTCGCTCACCGATCAGTTACAGGACTCATTCGTCCCGTTGGGCCCTGGGGCTTACTCTCGAGCCCCGCCAGCAGCCGCTGCGCCCCTAATGAGATGACTGACAAATACATGGGATACTGGAATGTCCATTTCTGGTTTATGAGCCGTCACCAGCCAGTCAAACACAACCCCAGCCACTGCGGCGCCCTGGGCTCGAACTCGTGACTTGTTGGGTGGAATTCAAAATCTCTAACCACTGCGCCACGAGCTCGTTGTCTTGCCGGTTTCGATCGGGTATATAAGTTATGGTCAGTTGGTGCTCAGCGATCAGTTACAGGACTCACTCGTCCCTTGTGTCTAAGGGCTTAATCCAAAGCCCCACCAGCAGCCGCAAGGCCACTATGAAAATAGGTAGAATAACATGACCGACAAAGACAAGGGAGACTGAATGGCCATTTCTGGCTTATTGGCCGTCATTAGCCAGTCATACCAAACATCAGGCGCTAGGGCACTCAAGGCTTGAACTCCAAACCATTAGGCGGAAGAAGAATGCTCTACCAACTGCGCCACGAGCTCATTGTCTTGCCGTTTTCAATCAGGAATATAAGCTATGGTCAGTACGCGCTCACTGATCGGATACAGTTCTCACTCCTCCCGTTATGCCTTGGGGCTTACTCTCAACACCCACCAGCAGCCAAAAGGCGGCTCAGGCTATAGGTAGAATAACATGACCGACAAAGACCAGGGAGACTGGAATGGCCATTTCTGGCTTATTAGCCGTCATCAACCAGTCATACCCAACCCCAACCTCAGATGCTGCAGTCCTTGAACCTCAAACTCGTGATTTGCTGGGCTGAAGTCGAATGCTCTACCCACTGCGCCTCGAGGTCGTTGTCTTGCCGGTTTCAATCAGGAATATAAGCTGTGGTCTGTAGGCAACCACTGATCAGTTACAGGACTCACTCATCCCGTTGTGCCTAGGGGCTCACTCTCGAGCCCGGCCAGCAGCCGCAAGGTGGCTAACAATATAGGTAAAATAACATGAACGACAAAGACAAAAGAGACTAGAACGACCAGTCCTGGCATATAAGCAGTCATCAGCCAGTCATACCCAAGCCCTGGCGCTGCGGCACACGAGGCTCGAACACGTGACCTAATGGGCAGAAAGTCAAACGCTCTACCCACTACGCCACGAGCACGTTGTCTTGCCGGTTTCAATCGGGAATATAAGCGATGGTAAGTAGGCGATCACAGATCGATTACATGAAGCACTCGTCCCGATGTGCCTAGGGTCTCACTCTCGACCACACCAGCAGCCGCAAGGCTGCTAAGGATAACGGCGGACTAACATAATCATTAAAGACAAGAGATATCGGAATGGCCATTTCTGGCTTATAAGCCGTCATCAGCCAGTCATACCCATACCCAGGCGCTTCAGTGCCTGAGGCTCGAACTCGCGACCTGTTGGGCAGAATTCGAAGGCTCTGCCCACTGTTCCTCGAGCTCGTTATCTTGTCGTTTTCAATCGGTAATAGCAGCCATGGTCAGTACGCGCTCACTGATTGGATACAGTTCTCACTCCTCCCATTATGCCTCTGGGCACACCCTCGTGCCCCGCCAGCATCGGCAAGGCGGCTTAGGCTGTAGGAAGAATAACATAACCGACAAAGTCAAGGGAGAATCGAATGGCCATTTCTGGCTTATTAGCCGTCACAAGCCAGTCATACCCAAACCCAGTCGCTGCGGCGCCTGGGGTTAGAACTCATGACCTGTTGGAAAGAAGTCGACTGCATTACCCACTGCGTCAAGAGCTCGTTGTCATGTCGGTTTAAATCGGGAATATTAGCTATGGAAGTAGTCGCTCACCGATCAGTTACAGGACTCATTCGTCCCATTGGGCCCTGGGGCTTACTCTCGAGCCCCGCCAGCAGCCACTGCGCCCCTAATGAGATGACTGACAAATACATGGGATACTGGAATGTCCATTTCTGGTTTATGAGCCGTCACTAGCCAGTCAAACACAACCCCAGCCACTGCGGCGCCCTGGGCTCGAACTCGTGACTTGTTGGGTGGAATTCAAAATCTCTAACCACTGCGCCACGAGCTCGTTGTCTTGCCGGTTTCGATCGGGTATATAAGTTATGGTCAGTTGGTGCTCAGCTGATCAGTTACAGGACTCACTCGTCCCTTGTGTCTAAGGGCTTAATCCAAAGCCCCACCAGCAGCCGCAAGGCCACTATGAAAATAGGTAGAATAACATGACCGACAAAGACAAGGGAGACTGAATGGCCATTTCTGGCTTATTGGCCGTCATTAGCCAGTCATACCAAACATCAGGCGCTAGGGCACTCAAGGCTTGAACTCCAAACCATAAGCCGGAAGAAGAATGCTCTACCAACTGCGCCACGAGCTCATTGTCCTGCCGTTTTCAATCAGGAATATAAGCTATGGTCAGTACGCGCTCACTGATCGGATACAGTTCTCACTCCTCCCGTTATGCCTTGGGGCTTACTCTCAACACCCACCAGCAGCCAAAAGGCGGCTCAGGCTATAGGTAGAATAACATGACCGACAAAGACCAGGGAGACTGGAATGGCCATTTCTGGCTTATTAGCCGTCATCAACCAGTCATACCCAACCCCAACCTCAGATGCTGCAGTCCTTGAACCTCAAACTCGTGATTTGCTGGGCTGAAGTCGAATGCTCTACCCACTGCGCCTCGAGGTCGTTGTCTTGCCGGTTTCAATCAGGAATATAAGCTGTGGTCTGTAGGCAACCACTGATCAGTTACAGGACTCACTCATCCCGTTGTGCCTAGGGGCTCACTCTCGAGCCCGGCCAGCAGCCGCAAGGTGGCTAACAATATAGGTAAAATAACATGAACGACAAAGACAAAAGAGACTAGAACGACCAGTCCTGGCATATAAGCAGTCATCAGCCAGTCATACCCAAGCCCCTGGCGCTGCGGCACACGAGGCTCGAACACGTGACCTAATGGGCAGAAAGTCAAACGCTCTACCCACTACGCCACGAGCACGTTGTCTTGCCGGTTTCAATCGGGAATATAAGCGATGGTAAGTAGGCGATCACAGATCGATTACATGAAGCACTCGTCCCGATGTGCCTAGGGTCTCACTCTCGACCGCACCAGCAGCCGCAAGGCTGCTAAGGATAAAGGCGGACTAACATAATCATTAAAGACAAGAGATATCGGAATGGCCATTTCTGGCTTATAAGCCGTCATCAGCCAGTCATACCCATACCCAGGCGCTTCAGTGCCTGAGGCTCGAACTCGCGACCTGTTGGGCAGAATTTGAAGGCTCTGCCCACTGTTCCTCGAGCTCGTTATCTTGTCGTTTTCAATCGGGAATAGCAACCATGGTCAGTACGCGCTCACTGATTGGATACAGTTCTCACTCCTCCCATTATGCCTCTGGGCATACTTTCGTGCCCCGCCAGTACCGCAAGGCGGCTTAGGATGTAGGAAGAATAACATAACCGACAAAGTCAAGGGAGAATCGAATGGTTATTTCTGGCTTATTAGCTGTCACAAGCCAGTCATACCCAAACCCAGTCGCTGCGGTGCCTGGGGTTCGAACTCATGACCTGTTGGAAAGAAGTCGACTGCATTACCCACTGCGTCAAGAGCTCGTTGTCATGCCGGTTTAAATCGGGAATATTAGCTATGGAAGTAGTCGCTCACAGATCAGTTTCAGGACTCATTCGTCGCGCTGGCCCTGTGGCTTACTCTCAAGCTCCGCCATAAGACGCTGTGCGCCTAAGAATAAACGCAGCAAAAGATGACCGACGAATACATGGGATACACGAATGTATATTTCTGGTTTATGAGCCGTAACCAGCCAGTTATACCCAACCCCAGGCACTATGGCGCCCAGGGCTTGAACTTGCGACATGTTGGGTGGAATTCAAAATCTCTAACCACTGCGCCACGAGCTCGTTGTCTTGCCGGTTTCGATCGGGTATATAAGTTATGGTCAGTTGGTGCTCAGCGATCAGTTACAGGACTCACTCGTCCCTTGTGTCTAAGGGCTTAATCCAAAGCCCCACCAGCAGCCGCAAGGCCACTATGAAAATAGGTAGAATAACATGACCGACAAAGACAAGGGAGACTGAATGGCCATTTCTGGCTTATTGGCCGTCATTAGCCAGTCATACCAAACATCAGGCGCTAGGGCACTCAAGGCTTGAACTCCAAACCATAAGCCGGAAGAAGAATGCTCTACCAACTGCGCCACGAGCTCATTGTCCTGCCGTTTTCAATCAGGAATATAAGCTATGGTCAGTACGCGCTCACTGATCGGATACAGTTCTCACTCCTCCCGTTATGCCTTGGGGCTTACTCTCAACACCCACCAGCAGCCAAAAGGCGGCTCAGGCTATAGGTAGAATAACATGACCGACAAAGACCAGGGAGACTGGAATGGCCATTTCTGGCTTATTAGCCGTCATCAACCAGTCATACCCAACCCCAACCTCAGATGCTGCAGTCCTTGAACCTCAAACTCGTGATTTGCTGGGCTGAAGTCGAATGCTCTACCCACTGCGCCTCGAGGTCGTTGTCTTGCCGGTTTCAATCAGGAATATAAGCTGTGGTCTGTAGGCAACCACTGATCAGTTACAGGACTCACTCATCCCGTTGTGCCTAGGGGCTCACTCTCGAGCCCGGCCAGCAGCCGCAAGGTGGCTAACAATATAGGTAAAATAACATGAACGACAAAGACAAAAGAGACTAGAACGACCAGTCCTGGCATATAAGCAGTCATCAGCCAGTCATACCCAACCCCTGGCGCTGCGGCACACGAGGCTCGAACACGTGACCTAATGGGCAGAAAGTCAAACGCTCTACCCACTACGCCACGAGCACGTTGTCTTGCCGGTTTCAATCGGGAATATAAGCGATGGTAAGTAGGCGATCACAGATCGGTTACATGAAGCACTCCTCCCGATGTGCCTAGGGTCTCACTCTCGACCGCAGCAGCAGCCGCAAGGCGGCTAAGGATAAAGGCGGACTAACATAATAATTAAAGACAAAAGATATCGGAACGGCCATTTCTGGCTTATAAGCCGTCATCAGCCAGTCATACCCATACCCAGGCGCTTCGGTGCCTGAGGCTCGAACTCGCGACCTGTTTGGCAGAATTTGAAGGCTCTGCCCACTGTTCCTCGAGCTCGTTATCTTGTCGTTTTCAATCGGGAATAGCAACCATGGTCAGTACGCGCTCACTGATTGGATACAGTTCTCACTCCTCCCATTATGCCTCTGGGCATACTTTCGTGCCCCCGCCAGCATCCGCAAGGCGGCTTAGGATGTAGGAAGAATAACATAACCGACAAAGTCAAGGGAGAATCGAATGGTTATTTCTGGCTTATTAGCTGTCACAAGCCAGTCATACCCAAACCCAGTCGCTGCGGCGCCTGGGGTTCGAACTCATGACCTGTTGGAAAGAAGTCGACTGCATTACCCACTGCGTCAAGCGCTCGTTGTCATGTCGGTTTAAATCGGGAATATTAGCTATGGAAGTAGTCGCTCACAGATCAGTTACAGGACTCATTTGTCCAGTTGGCCCTGGGGCTTTCTCTCGAGCCCCGCCATTAGACGCTGCGCGCCTTAGGATAAAGGCAGCAAAAGATGACCGACGAATACATTGGATACTGGAATGTATATTTCTGGTTTTTGAGCCGTAACCAGCCAGTCAAACCCAAACCCCAGGCACTATGGTGCCCAGGGCTTTAACTTGCGACCTGTTGGGCGGAATTCAAAATCTCTAACCACTGCGCCACGAGCTCGTTGTCTTGCCGGTTTCGATCGGGTATATAAGTTATGGTCAGTTGGTGCTCATCGATCAGTTACAGGACTCACTCGTCCCTTGTGTCTAAGGGCTTAATCCAAAGCCCCACCAGCAGCCGCAAGGCCACTATGAAAATAGGTAGCTTAACATGACCGACAAAGACAAGGGAGACTGAATGGTCATTTCTGGCTTATTGGCCGTCATTAGCCAGTCATACCAAAACTCAGGGGCTAGGGCACTCAAGGCTTAACTCCAAACCATTAGGCGGAAGAAAAATGCTCTACCAACTGCGCCACGAGCTCGTTGTCTTGCCGTATTCAATCGGGAATATAAGCTATGATCAGTACACGCTCACTGATCGGATACAGTTCTCACTCCTCCCGTTATGCTTTGGAGCTTACTCTCAACCGGAACAGTAGCTGCAAGGCGGCTCAGGCTATAGGTAGAATAACATGACCGACAAAGACAAAGGAGACTGAAATGGCCATTTCAGGCTTATTAGCCGTCATCTGCCACTCATACCCAAACCCAACCACAGGTGCTGGAGTCATCGAAGCTGAAACTCGTGATTTGTTGGGCTGAAGTCTACTGCTCTACATACTGCGCCTCGAGGTCGTTGTCTTGTCGGTTTCGATCAGGAATATAAGTTGTGGTCTGTAGACACCACCGATCGGTTACAGGACTCACTCGTCCCGTTATGCCTAGGGGCTCACTCTCGAGCCCGGCCAGCAGCCGCAAGGTGGCTAACAATATAGGTAAAATAACATGAACGACAAAGACAAAAGAGACTAGAACGACCAGTCCTGGCATATAAGCAGTCATCAGCCAGTCATACCCAAGCCCCTGGCGCTGCGGCACACGAGGCTCGAACACGTGACCTAATGGGCAGAAAGTCAAACGCTCTACCCACTACGCCACGAGCACGTTGTCTTGCCGGTTTCAATCGGGAATATAAGCGATGGTAAGTAGGCGATCACAGATCGGTTACATGAAGCACTCCTCCCGATGTGCCTAGGGTCTCACTCTCGACCGCACCAGCAGCCGCAAGGCGGCTAAGGATAAAGGCGGACTAACATAATAATTAAAGACAAAAGATATCGGAATGGCCATTTCTGGCTTATAAGCCGTCATCAGCCAGTCATACCCATACCCAGGCGCTTCGGTGCCTGAGGCTCGAACTCGCGACCTGTTTGGCAGAATTTGAAGGCTCTGCCCACTGTTCCTCGAGCTCGTTATCTTGTCGTTTTCAATCGGGAATAGCAGCCATGGTCAGTACGCGCTCACTGATTGGATACAGTTCTCACTCCTCCCATTATGCCTCTGGGCACACCCTCGTGCCCCGCCAGCATCGGCAAGGCGGCTTAGGCTGTAGGAAGAATAACATAACCAACAAAGTCAAGGGAGAGTCGAATGGTTATTTCTGGCTTATTAGCCGTCACAAGCCAGTCATACCCAAACCCAGTCGCTGCGGCGCCTGGGGTTCGAACTCATGACCTGTTGGAAAGAAGTCGACTGCATTACCCACTGCGTCAAGAGCTCGTTGTCATGCCGGTTTAAATCGGGAATATTAGCTATGGAAGTAGTCGCTCACAGATCAGTTTCAGGACTCATTCGTCGCGCTGGCCCTGTGGCTTACTCTCAAGCTCCGCCATAAGACGCTGTGCGCCTAAGAATAAACGCAGCAAAAGATGACCGACGAATACATGGGATACACGAATGTATATTTCTGGTTTATGAGCCGTAACCAGCCAGTTATACCCAACCCCAGGCACTATGGCGCCCAGGGCTTGAACTTGCGACATGTTGGGTGGAATTCAAAATCTCTAACCACTGCGCCACGAGCTCGTTGTCTTGCCGGTTTCAATCGGGTATATAAGTTATGGTCAGTTGGTGCTCAGCGATCAGTTACAGGACTCACTCGTCCCTTGTGTCTAAGGGCTTAATCCAAAGCCCCACCAGCAGCCGCAAGGCCACTATGAAAATAGGTAGCTTAACATGACCGACAAAGACAAGGGAGACTGAATGGTCATTTCTGGCTTATTGGCCGTCATCAGCCAGTCGTACCCATACCCATGCGCTTCGGTGCCCGAGGCTCGAACTCGCGACCTGTTGGGCAGAATTCGAAGGCTCTGCCCACTGTTCCTCGAGCTCGTTATCTTGTCGTTTTCAATCGGGAATAGCAGCCATGGTCAGTACGCGCTCACTGATTGGATACAGTTCTCACTCCTCCCATTATGCCTCTGGGCACACCCTCGTGCCCCGCCAGCATCGGCAAGGCGGCTTAGGCTGTAGGAAGAATAACATAACCGACAAAGTCAAGGGAGAGTCGAATCGTTATTTCTGGCTTATTAGCCGTCACAAGCCAGTCATACCCAAACCCAGTCGCTGCGGCTCCTAGGGTTCGAACTCATGACCTGTTGGAAAGAAGTCGACTGCATTACCCACTGTGTCAAGAGCTCGTTGTCATGCCGGTTTAAATCGGGAATATTAGCTATGGAAGTAGTCGCTCACAGATCAGTTACAGGACTCATTTGTCCAGTTGGCCCTGGGGCTTACTCTCGAGCCCCGCCATTAGACGCTGCGCGCCTAAGGATAAAGGCAGCAAAAGATGACCGACAAATACATGGGATACTGGAATGCATATTTCTGGTTTATGAGCCGTAACCAGCCAGTCAAACCCAACCCCAGGCACTATGGCGCCCAGGGCTTGAACTTGCGACCTGTTGGGTGGAATTCAACATCTCTAACCACTGCGCCACGAGCTCGTTGTCTTGCCCGGTTTCGATCGGGTATATAAGTTATGGTCAGTAGGTGCTCACCGATCAGTTACAGGACTCACTCATTCCTTTTGTCTTAGGGCTTAATCCAAAGCCCGCCAGCAGCCGCAAGGTCGCTATGAATATAGGTAGAATAACATGACCGACAAAGACATGGGAGACTGAATGGCCATTTCTGGTATATTGGCCGTCATCAGTCAGTCATAGCAAATTTCAGGCCCGTGGGCGCTCGAGGCTTGAACTCCAAACCGTTGGGCAGAAGTAGAATGCTCTACCAACTGCGTCACTAGCTTGATGTCTTGCCGTATTCAATCAGGAATATAAGCTATGGTCAGTAGGCGATCCCTGATTGAAAACAGTTCTCACTCCTCCCGTTATGCTTTGGGGCTTACTCTCAACCCCTACCAGCAGTCCCAAGGCGGCTCAGGCTATAGGTAGAATAACATGAACGACAAAGTCAAGGGAGACTGGAATGGCCATTTCTGGTTTATTAGCCGTCATCAACCAGTCATACCCAACGCAGCCATAGACGCTGGCGCGCCCGAGTATCAAACTCGTGATCTGTTGGCGGAAATCCAATGCTCTACTTACTGCGCCACGAGCTCGTGTTCTTGCCGGTTTCAATCAGGAATATTAGCTATGGTCAGTTGGCGCTCACCGATCGGTTACAAGACTCACTATTCCCGTTTTACCTTGGGGCTCACTCACAAGCGCAACTAGCAGCCGCAAGGCGGCAATGATATAGACAGAATAACATTACAGACGAAGAAAATGGATTTTGGAATGGCAATTTCTGGTTTATTAGCTGTCATCGGCATGTCATACACAATCCCAACCCGAGGCGCTGCGGTGCCCTAGGCTTAATCTTGCGACCTGTTGGGCAGAAGTCAAACGCTCACCCTACTGGGCCACGAGCTCGTTGTCTTACCAGTTTCGATTGGGTATTTTAACTATGGTCAGTAGGCACTCACCGATCGGTTACCAGACTCACTCGTCCCGCTGTGCCTTGGGGCTCACTCTCGAGCCCGCCAGCAGCCGCAAAGTGTCAAAGAATACAGGTAGATTAAAAGGACAGACAAAGACATGGGATACATGAATGGCCATTTCTGGCTTATTAGCCGTCATCAACCAGTCATACCCAATCCCACACCGAGGCGCTGCGGTGCCCGAGGCTTGATCTCGCGACCTGTTGGGCAGAAGTCAAAATCTCTACTCATGGCGCCACGAGCTCATTTTCTTGCCAGTTTTGTTCGGGTATATAAACTTTGGTCAGTAGACGCTAACCGATCCGATACAGGAATCACTCGGCCCGTTGTGCCCTAGGGCTCACTATCGAGCCCTGCAAGCAGACGCAAGACGGCTAATGATATAGTCAGAATAACATGAACGACAAAGGCAAGGGAGACTGGAATGTCCATTTCTGGCTTATCAGCCGTCATCATCCCGTCGTACCCATACCCAGGTTCTTCGCTGCCCGAGGCTCGAACTCGTGACCTGTGGGGCAGAAGTCAAAAGCTCTACCCACTGGGCCACCAGCTCGTTGTCCTGCCAGTTTGATCGGGAATATTAGGCACTCACCGATCAGTCACAGGACTCACACGTCCCATTGTGCCTTAGGGCTCACTCTGGATCCCTGCCAGCAGCCGCAAGGTGGCTTAGGATAAAGGTAGAATAACATGACCGACAAAACACGTGAGACTGGATTGACCAGTTTTCGCTTATTAGCCATCAAAAGCCAGTCATACCCAACTTATGGCGCTGCTGCGCCCGAGGCTCGAACTCGCGACATGTTGGGCAGAATTCAATGCACTAACCACTGCGCCACTAGCTTGTTGTTTTGCTGGTTCTGATTGAGAGTATTAGCTATGGTGAGGAGGCACTCGCCGATTGGTTACAAGACTCACTAGTCCCGTTTTACCTTGGGGCTCACTCCCAAGCCCCGGCAGCAGCCACAAGGCGGCAATGATATAGGCAGATTAACATGAATGACAGAAGTCGAATGCTCTATCCACTGTGCCACGAGCTCGTGTAATTGCCGGTTTCGATCGGGAATATAAGCTATGTTCAGTAGCGCTCACCGATCGGTTACAAGACGCACTCGTTCCATTGAGCCTTGGGGTTCACTCTTGAACACCAGCAGATACCACAAAGCGGCTAATGGTATAGGCATAATAACATGACTGACAGAAAAGCGAGACTAGAAGGACTATTACTGGCTTATTAACCGTCATCAATCCGTCATAACCAACCCCAGGCGCAGCGGCGCCCGAGGCTTGAACTCTCGACCTGTTGCGCAGAAGTCGAATGCACTTACCACTGCGCCACTAGCTTGTTGTTTTGCCGGTTCTGATTGGGAGTATTAGCTATGGTCAGGAGGCACTCACCGATTGGTTACGAGACTCACTAGACCCGGGTTACCTTCGGGCTCACTCCCAAGCCCCGCCAGCATCCGCAAGGTGTCTAAGAATACAGGTAGAATAAAAGGACCGACAAAGACATGGGATACTTGAATGGCCATTTCTGGCTTATTAGCCATCACCAGCCAGTCATACCCAATCCCATAACGAGGCGCTGCGCTGCCCGAGGCTTGATCTCGCGACCTGTTGGGCAGAAGTCAAAAGCTCTACCCATGGCACCACGAGCTCGTTTCTTGCCAGTATCGATCGGGACTATTAACTTTAGTCAGTAGACGCTCATCGATCGGATACAGGACGCACTCGTTCCGTTGAGCCTTGGGACTCACTCTTGAACTTCACCAGCAACCGAAAAGTGGCTTAGGATATAGACAGAATAACATGACCGACAAAGACAAGGGAGACTGGAAGGACCATTTCTGGCTTATTAGCTGTCATCAGGCTATCCTACCCAACCCCACGCGCTGCGGCCCCCGAGGCTCGAACTCGCGACCTGTGGGGCAGAAATCGAATGCTCTACCCACACTGCCACGTGCTCTTTGTCTTGCCGGTTTCGATTGGGAATACTCGCTACGGTCAGTACGCGCTCACCGATCGGTCTCAGGACTCAGTCGTCCCGTTCTTCCTTGGGGCTCACTCTCGAGCCCCACCAGCATCCGCAAGGCGACTAAGGATATAGGCAGAATAACATGACTGACAAAGACAATGGAGGCTGGAATGGCCATTTCTGGCTTATTGGCCGTCATCAGGCTGTCCTACCCAACCCCAGGCACTGCAGCGCCCAAGGCTCGAACTCGCGAGTTGATGAGCACTATTCGAACGCTCTACCTACTGCGCCACGAGCTCCCTGTCTTGCCAGTTTCGATCGGGAATAGTTGCTTTGGTCAGTTGGCGCTCATCGATCGGTTTCAGGACTCGTTCGTCCTGTTTTGCCTTGGCGCACACTCTCGAGCCCCGCCAGCAGCCACCAGGCGGCTCAGGATATAGTCAGATTAACATGACCAGGAGACTGGAATGGCAATTTCTTGCTTATTTACCGTCATTAGCCAGTCATACCGAATCCCAGGCGCGTAGTCTCCTGAGGCTTGATTTCGCAAAAGTTCAGAGATTTGAATCGCATACTCCATTCGCTTGATGGTTTCAATTTTCTGCATGCATTATTTTTGATTAATGTCTCCTGACGGCATTCTCAAACATCAACTTATTTCTTTGTGAAGGATTTCCGTTAGAGTAAATTTGGTAAGTCTGCGGGTTCCAGCGCAACCTTTTTGGCCACGTTTACTAAATATCCTTAGTAAGAAAGTGTGTTGTAGCTCCTCACGACAGACCTCCTGATTATTTTTCACATCATCTAATTAGGCGCTAGCCGTCATTCGTTCATGTTCTTTGCTTATGACTAGCAGATATGAGCGACTTCGGCCTTGTTTTCCATACGCCAGTATAAACGACTTGTTGACCTGCCATGTAAGTCAAGTTACAGCTCTTTCAACCGACCGGAGTAATACATCTCGGCTAATTTAGCGCATCCAAGCAAGCACAGGTAGTCTAACCTTTTATATATCAACGGTTAAAACGAGCAGGTTGCCGCTGAGCTGCCCAGGGCTGCTCTCCGATGGATACGCGGAAAGAACTGGTAGTAGTTCAACACACACAACTTGGAAAATGGCTTTAATTGACTCCAAAGTAAACCCTATAACACAGCAAGACATAAATAAGCGTACACTCTCTCAAGCTTACTTTGTTTTAGCTAGTGCAGTTGAAAGTGACACGGGCTAGTTCCTAAGACAGCAGCTCAGAGATATGCACACAATAAACTGTTTGCTCTTCGTATATAGTCTTCGTGCTTTTTAAGCAGCCTTGTTTCCGATAGCGATACCTTGACAATAACCTTGGCAACCACAATAAGTTTGAATTGTTTCCTTATTGTATTTTAACGAATTGGCAGAATCACGGCACAATCCAAGGTCTTTCCTGTCACTACGCAAATTTTCAGATGAAGGTTATTCAGTGATCGAGTGAGGGTACATTCTCAGACTTACAGTTTCCGCAGTTATATGAATCATACATTCGGGCTATGCTTGATGCATTGGCTTTTGGCAAAAGAAATTCGCAGTGCGGTTAGATATTGGCCTAATGAAAGTCAAACATGCGATCTATAACTTCCGTTTTCCAACTAAAACACCTCCAGGATTTTCTGGGCCATTTTGCCTTCGGCTCCACTATATTCTGAAATCCATGGCACATGAAAGCAGAGAGTTCCTTAACCATGTTCTACCTACTGCATTCTTCTCACTCTTGATAATGTAAGGGACCCTTGTTGCCACTGTCTCTGATGATAGATTTGTGTGAGAATCCGAAAGGTTAGGCCTATAAACGTCTTGTTCCAGCGATCGCATCTTCTCCTGAACGGACTAAACTGACTATAACTACGTCCGTAGTACGCTAGCGTCTGGTGGTTACTCTCTATGCAGGTCATTTTTCGTGGATAAACTATGGAAACTGGCATTTCAGTTAAGCTGCTACGAATCGAATGAAATTCCATGAGGATGAGGATGCTTAGGATCTTTAGTTCGTTTTCATTTAGACTTTCCCACCATGTGGAAATCTGAACGTTTGGTCGATAAAATGGTCGGAAAAGGTCCTCCATCAGGATATGAAAATAGCATTGTCCCGCTCCCCTACTATATATGACCTTGTGCTGAATCCCAGGATAGGTAATTTTGCACGTCTCCTAACTGTAACCCTACTGTTAACCCTGACGGTACCCTTAATCATAATCCCAATGTCGCTGGAATTTAGCGCAGGCACTTCCCGTTGCCATGTTCTGCCAGCAGAAATAGGTTATATAAACCTTTCCTCCCGATGGCGAATAACGATAAATTCATCAACACATACGCTCCCTTCGAACAAGTGATCGACGGGGATAAATTCTGGCTGACAGTTCGCAAGTTTCCCTGAACGAGGTCCATATACTGAAAACGTATTTTCTCTCTTCGATATCTTCGTTCAGGTTTTCTGGTCTTAGGACGAAGTTTGCGATAATTAGAAATGAAATGAATTTCTCTGCTATTCAAGGCTACAATGACCGTCGAAAATATCCACACCAAAATCTCGATGTTAAGGGCAGTGCTAATATATACAAAAAGCCAGCCAAGGCTATGTCAAACATTAAAAGAAGGGTGTGTCACCAAAATTGAAGAACTTGCTAAACTGGATTTTTTGGAGTTCTTTGCCAAAATCAAACTCCTCCTCAGGGCTCTTTTGTGGAGCTGGGGGTGGTGTGTTCTTCGGGACTGCGTATGCTTCGTCGTAACTCTCAGCGTCGAAGCACATTTCGTCATTACAGACGAGAGCACAACGTCCACGGTTGCAATTGAAGCCATCAAAGTCCTCCTTGAAACAGATCGAAGATAGACAGCCATCAAAGTAGAGCGACACCTTTTTCATGGCTTCCTTGGCTTTGAGAGATAGCATGGGTTTACCATTATGCAAGCAGGCCTCGGACGTACAAACATATTCGCAGACTTCACCTTGACAATTATAACCAAAGGTTGAGCCGGTCTGACACCTCCTCTCAGTGCCGCATCCATGGAACACTAATTTGGCCTCCTTTATACGCCTTTGATTTACTGGGGAAATGCTCCTATGTAGGATGGGTTCAGCTAAGGACGCTACGTTTTTGAAACATTGATGATCATCGCATGCAACAGCACAGTATCCAGTCTTACAGTCATAACCAAATCCACGCTGGTTTTTCGCAGTTGATATCCTGACAACCATAAAATACAATGACTTCCTTCATTTTACTTTTCGTATGGAAGTGATAAACCCTGTCGCCATGGTAACATTCGTCTTTCTCGCAGACCATATCACAAACACCACTGGAGCACCCGTAACCGTGGTGGTCACCATTCAAACAGATGTTGTCCGAACAGTGCTCAAATAAAAACCGACCTTTGGAAAGAGACTTTGCCGAGCTTCTCTGCCGTCCTTCACCCATATAGCAGCCAGTTTGGTCACAGATGGAGTCACAGCGACCATTTTTGCATCCATAGCCCACCAGGTCACCGAGTTGGCACGTATTAGACGCACAGCCTTTGAAGAGAAAGCGGTCGGTGATCTTCGTCTTTTGGTTACCACGGTGGCAGACAGCACCTTCACAGACGTATCGACATAGGCCCAGTTGACAGTCATAGCCGTCGACGTGGCCGGAACTGCAGTAACGACCGGAGCATCCCTCAAAACGGAATCGACTCAGGTTCAAGCTCTCATCAGGAGACGGTCGACGAATTCGAATGCCCCGATGGTAACAGTCGTTGTCGTTACACACCAGCTTACAGTTCCCATTGCGACAACCGTAACCTTTGAGACGGTCACCCTTCTGACACGTATCTTCCAAGCATCCCTCAAAGTACACCGAGCCAGAAATGCTGGATACAGGGTGGCCCGCTCCCGAGAGTTGGAGCAGCGTGGATAAGGGAAGGAGAAGCAAGGAAAGGCAGGGACAAGTCATCGTCCAGTTACGGTGGCCTACCCGGAAGACTGTATATATGGGTTCGGTCACGTGCCCTGGTGGCGCTGCTGCAACGAAGCGGTCAGCACGTGATTATCACAAATGCGCAGGTCTCAGTTGGGTCAATCTAAAGGACCACGAGATAGCTGTAGGAAGGAATCACTGTCACGCGCCACTGGCCCAATGACCTATCGCAGTCAGGTCACTGAACCTTTCGAAGATTTGCGTTCAGATTTAAACGACGCTACTGCATTAACAAATACTACTTCTTTTTAAACTGGTTTGGGAAAACAAAGCGTAAATTATAATTTTGAGGTTCCTTGGTTGAAGGTAGACATGATTTTGTCGGTTATCACCGCGCATGGATTCGTTCACGATTAGGTGGCTGAAAATTCCTGTTCTTCCATAAGAAGATTAGATAGAGCTGCTAACGGACGCAAACACTAATTGATAACGGTGTTACCATTCATTTATAGACACGCGTCTGGACAAAAATATTCACTCAGGAATACGCACACACCGATACATTAACTTCCTGTGACATGCAGCCTACGGATACACGGCAAAAACACAAATAGACAGCCATCTACAAAACCTGACCAGGGGTACCCATCGTAGGCATTCACACTTCGCCTACGTTCACGTCTGATTGCAACTACGTAACGTAAATGCTCCTATCCCTCCGTTTTCGCGCGGCCTTGGCGTGTCTACAGATGCACCCGGTCTGACTTTCCATCGGGGGTTCCACTAATTAAGCCTCAACCGCAAGACTTGGTTGGCGGAGGGAACCCTGCACAACGCTTGATCGAAGTTGTTTAGGTGTGCCAAACCCCGAATTTTACTCTGGTTTTTTGGTCATTCGTTTTGCCCACGATTTTGAGTTCAAAAAAGAAGGCGTGTCCAGAGCCTGCACAGTAGTCTGCCATTAAAGATGGCTTTGTTTGTTCTTTCGTGTTTATCCATCTGGGTCAACAGACGCTTACCAGTCTTTCGATAGCAGTTTGTCCCTGATCCATTCTGCGAGGAGCAGCCGTGTGTGACTCACATAGACACGCGGTTTAACTTTGCTAGCCACTGCGTCTGATCCCGCCTCTGGTATTCTTGACATTGGCACTGGGCTCAAGTGGGTGAGGCAGGAGAGAATGAGGTAGATGCTAAACAAGTCTATTATCAATTTAAATTAATTCACGCGCATGTAACCGTCCCCGCTTCTGCCACGCTGTGGGTCACAATGTGGACGTCGTCGGCAACGAAGCTCTAAATTCCGTAGTAGTTCGTCTACGAAACTTGGGTAGACTAGGTAGACAATTTAAAGTCTCACCTCATGACTGAAAACCGGAATAGATTTCGTATTACTACCTCGGGTTTGTGGTCTGCGGGTAGCCAGTGGAAGTGACCATCCGCCGCTGGTGACAGGAATTGGCTATTTTGTCGTTAATCTCACCGTGATGCATCTCTCCTTTCTTGTAGCGGGTTCTTATACAACTACGTTTGTAAATAGTACCTGTTTGTTGTAGCAACCGAAATGTAGATCGGTTTTGCTAACCTTCCTGTTTGCTGTCATTTTCAACCTCCCGTCAAGGGGCTGTAGCATTCTGTCTTCTGCCTCTTTGTAAAAGGAAGGTTAGGGTAAAATGGAATTCAAAAATTAGTGGGATTCGGACATGCCTTAGTACCCAAAGCGATCACAATTTGTATTATCCACATACTCCACACACGTTCCTCTGTAAGCTGCGAGAAATAATAATTTTTATTTATAAAGAAAGGTCTCAGCGATGCAACCGAACAGCGGGCATCCTAGCGCACTACATTTTATATGCTCGACACACCGTCACTTAGAAGATTAACAAAGTCTTGAGACCAAACTTAAGTAGCTGTATAAAATATCTTTGCCTTAGCGTCTTGCATGTTCCATTTCCTTGTTCTCGAAGCAGATACAGGTAATTTGATTATGGAATCTTTAATTCGGGATAGTGTTCTGTGTAGGGATGCCAGCGACTGGTGGGCGATGCAGATGCCAAATCAGACGAATTGCCGGGTGATCGCTTCCAAGGTTACCCGCAACACTGTTTCTCCAATGGTCGAAGCTTTGTGGTTCAATCCGGGTATCCGTTAAACCAGAATAACCGATACAAGTGATTTTTTTCTTACGTAGATTGTCGCTACTGCAGTAACGAAAGGCCTGGTGGAAAAGGGTTCGGATTCAACTTATTTTCGGATCGCAGGACGGTTGCCTTCATAGCTAAAAAAGATGTCAGCCCTAGGGCATTTGCGGTGGGCACTCGTTGTCAGGTCACCATTACTCTGTTTTGAGATACTCGTGTATAGAAACGGGAGGATATTTCCTGTTGCTTCGTCGCTAGTAAAGTAAAAAGCTAGTAAAATGTCACTCAAACTCGGATGCAACTGTTCAAGTTTACAGGTCTTCATGATAACGGATGTGTCATTTTTTTGGCCAGAAAATTCACATTACATCATCTTTTAATTATTTCAATACTAGTTCTGCGAGCAGGCCATATAGTGCCAAGCCTATTGGGATATCCTTAACCAGTTGGTAATATTTCCCATCGAATTGGCAATGGTGTTAAGCATTTATAGAATGTGTTGCATTGGAATGTCGATAGGATTGTCTTATAGGTGTCAAGTTGCGCTTTCAATAGAATCTCGCCTACTGACTTCCGTTGCCGCTGAAAACATGCGTGCAGACATACGCAGCTGCGCCACAGGCCTCCTTATACAAAGGAACCATTGTCAAGTCTTACCCATCGATGACGAAATTAGGTTATGTTCTCTGAAGACTGATGACAGCTGACAAAGGTTTCGCAACCCTTGCCATCAAAAAAATTGATTACATCAAAAAGGCTAACCAAGTCTTCAATGACAGGGAGGCATACAAACTACTCGATGAGGACCCAATGATAAAGCAGGCTGCATCTTTGCAGAAGAATGTGAATAAGCTCAATCTACCGAAACTCGTAAGCCCCGGTTACTCCATATTTATGAATCTCAGCGACCCCCGAAACGCAAAAAGCAGCATCGAGGATCATTCGCTTACAACCCTACCAAATGATTACACAGGCAGCAAAGCATCACACCGATGGATCACAAAATAACCCTCAAACATTGCTCCGCAAGATGAGAAGAATCAGATCTTCAATTTCTAATGAACTTCAGCTTTAGCTGAGGAGAGAAAACTCCGCCTAGTTGTCAAGCATTCCGGGAGAACCAGGGGATTAAAAGATGCGGTGAAAAAACGCCCCCCGCTGTTCTTCAAGAGTCATTCAAGTAAATATTCAGCCTGTTTAGCGTCAAATCTGCATCGCAGGATTAAAAAAGAGGCCTTCCGCTTTTCGAAATCGTCGCACATCACATATGCATAAGAAATCCTTCAGCCCAACTACAGTTCACCGACTCCCCGGGGCCAGGGTACCGAACAGGTTAATCTTTCTGAACTCCATGCACAGGAAAATCCCACCAGAAACAGTGAGAACGCCTAAAGGTTAATGACGACTCAACATGTTCATAATAATGGACAGGTTGTCGGATAACCGGGACGAGTACAACAAAATACTGGTAGCTAAGGGATGGTGCGGCAAGTATTTAACGAGTGCCAACGCCTTAGCTTGACGCCGTCACGTGCTATATGCAATAGTGATGCCAACTGTGAAGTCCAGACATTAAAAATACAGGCCTCCGGTTCCAACTAAGAAGTTTCTAAAGTTGGATTCTGATTTTATGCTTTGGTATTAACTATCACGGCCACTTTTTTAATACTCTGGTCCGTTTGAGTGTATCGGTAAATTTGCCCGAGGTCGAGCGAATCGCGTTACTGGAGTAAAATTATGTATAAATCCTCACTGAAACGCGAGCAGTAATGAATGCCAATATATACTTTCTAAAAATTCGGTGGCTGGACAAATGTACAGTAGCTGGTTAACCGAATTCTGGAACGTGCTTTCGATTAAATAGAATTACGTCAGCGGGGCTTTAATATTAATTACCGTGCAG
Source organism: Schistocephalus solidus (assembly GCA_017591395.1). Taxonomy (NCBI): domain Eukaryota; kingdom Metazoa; phylum Platyhelminthes; class Cestoda; order Diphyllobothriidea; family Diphyllobothriidae; genus Schistocephalus; species Schistocephalus solidus. The sequence continues at coordinate 105,243 of WEDG01002191.1, forward strand.
CATAATCACAGAATAGTTCATTCACGACAGGATGCCGGCTTTTGAATAAGTTTTTTGCCGGCCGCATGCAAGAAGTACATTCGGTAAAAATGAAGCATACATTTTTCATGATTTATAAAACCCTGATGAATGTAAAAAGTTTATATAAAATATTAAAAAAGGTCCTGTTCGTACTCATTTGTTGAGTAATTACATCTTGTGAGGGAGCGCACCTTGCGGTTTAGAAAAGATTTTCATTTATCAGTCTTGAAGACCGCGAAATGTCTTCTTATAGACTATCCTATGCATCCATTTATTAATGCTGCCTATAAAGTACACAACGTGATCCGCATTCATTGCAAGATGTTATTAATCCTATAGGACGTCTTTCTACCATCTTAGCAAAAATGTGTGACTTTCCTTACACAGAGTATACAGTTCGTAGTTTAGTCAACCTAATTTAAAGTACGACGGCATGTCAGGCTCAAAATTACAGACACTCCCCCACTTACAAACCTTCAGACAGAAGAGGATGAAGCATAACTAGTAAGTTTCAGGATAATAAATACGTGTACTGAACTATTATCATGCTTACTTATGGGTATAAATTTCAACAGTTTAGCGCCATGTAAATGATTTTGAATAACGACTTTCAAACAGCCGTTCTGAACGAAACTTCAACAGGGTCTGTATTTATAATTGAAAGCTGCTGTACAATCGAATACGTAACTACATACCAAATGAGTACATGAAATACTTTTATCCATGTTCTTTTAAAAATATAACTGAACCTCTAAGGCCATCAACAATCCCTGTGAGGCATTGACGTTACTTTGAGCCATTTTTTTACCGAGTGCAAATTTGGCAGGTGGCTGGAAGGTAGATCATTCTAACACCAACATTATGGCGTAACTGACGCATCTTTGGCTTACGCTGTACGACAAAAATCATTACAACCCCACCTCACTAAGTCCTTCCGAGACAAAACAAATTTCAGTTTCATTAGCTACCTCAGCGATTAAGCCCTTCCGCATGTTCGAAACTTTTTAGAGTCCCAACACTCCCTAGAAAGACTGCGTTTTACACTACGACGTGAAATAAAAACACAACTTCCATTCTTATCCTAGGTCTACCAGTATTTGTAAGGCACATGAAAACAGAATGGCAATTAGGCACAATTCAAAGTCTCGCGGAAACTTCTACTGGCACGTGAAAATGCCCTAATAGAGTTTGATAGCAAATCATTTATTCCAACATCAGCTGCCTTTTTACACGACTCAGAGCAGCTGAGATGCTCATGCGACATCCACTGCGGTGATAGGTTGCAAATTATACCAGTGCTAAGTTCTCTGATTCACAGCTGGGAAAATCTACGTGAACCGAGAGAAGGTACACATATCGGTAGTTTAGGTAGCGTGGGTCAGGCATCATCTTACTAGCACGACAGTCACTCATAGTGGTACACATGTGCACCATCGCTATTTTTTCCGTCTGAATCTTGCTCCCACCTGACCTGAATTTTGAGGACGTGCAGTCTGGGGGCGTGGATTCCGGGTAGGCTGTGCTAGTCTATGGAAGGATTTTGCACACATAGAACAGTCAGTGATCAAATGAAGCCACAGCTAATAAGAAGGGGAGAAAGTAACAAATAGCATAGAAAACAGCTGAAATTAAGAGTCAGTTAGTCGGATAATAGATGGCGGAGCGAGAGTACGCATTCAGCTATTCAAAACACGAGTAAAGTCGTTGTAGGACGACTCGATGTCGAAGAGCATTTGCCGCACCTGAGAGGGCGAGAGTTCATCGGAGGCCTGCATCGACTCAAACTGGTCCAGCCTATATAGGTAGAAAGGGGAATCAAAATAGGCACAGAGAAGCGAGTGGAAGTCGACGGGGAGGAAACTAGGAGGTCAGGCGGTCAAAACAAACAGGACTCGGAGCAAAGGGTAAATACGCACGGTTGATTTCCACCTTGGCACTAATTAATCGTTCCGAAAAAGGCTACGGGGAGTTGCAAGAGACGAAAATGGAGGGGATAGCGCAACTAAGAGGCCTACATATGGTTTCAATGCTAGAACCGTCTGCAGTTTATCTTACGAAAGGAGAGATGTGACCCTTTACACGTTTCGTAGAAGTCGATGTTTGAAATGCCGGCTTCTTTTATCGTGTAGAAAGAAAGGGGGTTTGTTTTAGGCTGTAACAACAGAGAGACGAGGAAGAGTTCGGGGCGGAGTAACGTCTGAGGATAATGGGTAGAGGCGACAAAAAGCAGGCTGTCATCAATTCAAACCACAAGACTTGCAAAAGAGCAAGACTCCGAGCGATGCGCGAGAAAACGCATTGCTATAAACCCACTTCTTGCCCAGAAGAAATTAGAAAACACACGTAAAAGGGCAATGCATCGAAAGGGACTGAGTCTGTTTAAAAAGAAATAAGACGCGTAGATGAACATCGGTAGAAAGGACAGTATTGGGGAGCGAAAATGCTAAGCCATCCCTAAGTCTAGTGACAACACCGGCGATAAAAGGTCACCGACCTGTCATTCGAATAGAGTCGGCCAAGTAACTGTTGCAATAGTTTCAAACATTAGAAATGGGTACTTGGCGTTTAGTGACTCGGTCACGGCCTGCCCGCCAACATTTTCTCTTCCTGCATTTTGCTTTTCATGATCATGGTTGTGGTGGATTCGGGTTTGAACCTGGAACGTCAAATGGGCAAGGCCTTGTCTCGCCTATCGATTCTATAATTTCTGTATATATGTCTCAGTTATAATATTTCCTTGCGTTTCTTCGATTTTACTCCCGGTAACTCCCGGTTTCTCCCATAACTCATTATCGTCAGTCAGTTTTTCATGTAGCAAACACAGAGTAAGTTGTAAAAGTAACTGCTACTAACTGGTGTATGAGCAATAGCTCCAAATTACGTACAGACTAAGACTAACCATGCAACCTACTTCGTTATGCAAGAAAAACTATCGGCTACCATAGCCTTGGTTGCCATGGCAATGGTAGACACAAACTGTACATAGTTTTCTACTGGCAAACTGAATTTTACCCGACAACTGGAAAACAGTTAAAAAGGAATCGGCCCACACCGATGTGTTGGCTTCCTGACACAAACATGCACCGGCTGGGAATCAGATCACAGGCAGACAACCATCGGACAGGCGCAAATCAACGAAACCATGAGTCAGATGACGACTGGAATTATGATTGGCTGGAAGAAGGTAGAGTAATCCCGAAACAGTTCTGTACTAATCTATCCGCAAGAAACTCGTTCGTTGACAGAGGCAAATTTAATAATAGATGGTGAGGAAGCAGGAAGAAAGAGGCTCACCGATATAACCAAGAGTTAGATTATAAGGTATCGAAAGAAAAAAATGGGCGAAATGACGAGCAACTATAAGATGATTCTAAAAAATGTCGAAGGAGGGGATACGACGAAAGATCAATGTCAAATGACAGAGAACGGTGATTCATAGCCAAAAATATAATGCAATCGAGTGTTGTTTAGTGCCAAAACACATAAGGCCTACTTAAGAAAGTGCAAAGATATAACAGGAGTCAGCTTTAAAACCACGAGTAAACGGAAATCTGGTTGGGTAGAGCGCAGGTAAAGTAAGAATGAATTTACAATGGTATGCTATTTTGCCAAGTGCTTTGACGTTATGTGAGTGTATATTGTCCAATACGTGATTAAGCAAACGAAGCCCTTGAGGCCAAGTCAGAGGAGTAATATCGAATCAACAGCTAGTACGGATATAAAGGACAGCGAAGGCCAAACATACTTGTAATGTGGAGCTCTGGAAACGTCAGCTCGACGTTTACGTGTGCTTGTTCATGCGTAGAGGGTATACCACAGGACGTGGACAGGCATCCAAATGGCGGTGGTACTGCCATTTCAATTTTATCGATGCAGTTGATCGAGCACAAAAAACTAACTGCTGCTACAAAACGCACAGATGAGTCCGATGGGTACCTCTACTTGATTTGACATGACACAGCATTCAACTATGGCACCACAACGAGAACCAACGTAGGCCCAGGCTAGTAACGGTTGGATATTTTTTAGTTAAATAAAATTTTAAACTATAGCACAGCCCGATGGCCGCCTGGGATGACCATGCAGTCACAGTGAGGATTGCACTGCCTACGCTCACGAGGGAGAGGGTCAGTAAATGTGTCATCTGCAAACTGACTGTGGCTAATGGAACTTAAAGTGGTATAAAAACTATTCAAAACAACAGTCGCGAGCCCACTTCGGTGTCTCCCCAGAGTGATACATTTCACTTTGACGGTCTGCAATATTCGCCTCCAGTAGAGAACAGACCGCAAAGGACAGCCCTGGATACCCACGAAAAGACACTCTGGGACGTGAGCATCGGTTCTCTCAGTGAAACCAGCCTCCCTGAGCAAGAGCAACCGATGAAGTAAGTGTGAGATGCACCTTCAAGAGCCGACGCTCAAAGGCGGGAGGACGAAACATTGGAGTCGCTATTAGCATCAAGAACGACATTGTGGGGTCGATTTCCAGTTCACCTTTCAGAGAAGCAATGGTCGTCTCGTGACCACGAGGTTCACAGGCAGCAGCGAAAATCGCTGTGACCACCAGCGTCTGAAACCCCCTCGCCCTTAGTGATAAGCCCCGAAAAGTTTTACTAAGATCTTTGAGGGCTTTTCGGGGCTATGTTGTAGACGAAGAACCGACATAAATAACGACGCGTTTAGTCGAGGCTGAGCGAGCTGCAAAATTATTGGGTGATTCGCTAGGCAGAAAAACGCAAAAATATATAGACCGCAGAGAAATGAACTCCGCCGTGACTATCATAGTACCCAGTGGTTTTTAAGTCAATGTAGTTGCACAGCTGTTCAGATCAGACGGTAAAATAATACTATAGAAGAAATCACAGCTTCTGAAGTGCTCGGCGGAACACTACAGACACCCACAAACGGTTCTCCACAATTTACGGCGAAACCAATAGACTTCGACAAATGAAGACTAATGCTAATCGAAGGGCCCTCAGCGAAGGTTAGCAACGAAATAAGTCGGCACCAGAGTTTCGGGAACAAGCGGTCGCGGACCAGCAGCAACTATGCAACCAGGACGCGAACGACTGAGAACTGACATGTCGACTACTTTTGGAATGAATCGCCAACTGGAGAACGACTACTGGATGGTCAGACGTTGGTCGCAATACATGAGGCTCGGTGGTGAACTCTACGGCTGATTAATTTTACACTGGTGAAAGTCGATTCAACTACAAACGCCAAATACACGACCACGACCCAACAGCTGTCAGAAGGTCTTCAGCGCATCCGGTTGAGCTTATTCGGCAGAAAAATACAGCACTCACCAAGAGCGGACTTTTTTCTTGCCCTCGAAATCCGATGGCAGAAGGTTCAGTCGATTGAGAGTTTCGTAGAGCTCCTTTAGATCGGGTTGAAGCTAACAAAAAGAGTGAAAGGACGGTTCAAATGCAGTGAAATTCAGCGCACTTTTAAGAGTCAAAAACATCGAACGAGACTAGAAACCAATGGCTGTGGAAGTAAATAAGGGTGAGTATAAGGCTTACTTAAACTCATACACGGGAGGAATATAGTGCTCATTAGTAGCAAACAAAATATACAGTGGAAGGACAAATTTAATAATTTGAGGACCATATTACGTTCCATTATAACATGTCGGATGGCTTGATCCGCTGAATACTATCGAGGAATGAAACAAAAAACGCAAAGATCTGCGGCAAAGGAGGAAGAATAGTTAAAGTTTTAAAGATCGCGTTTAATCTACGCTGACGCAACCATCGAACAGCAAAGGCAAAAAATCGTGCGAAAATGAGGGGTGCTGTCCACAGGCCTGGGAAAAACCTATCGCAAACAATCCTATTTAACAAATTAGACAATAGGTGGTCCAAAAGAGAGATATTCAGGTAACCTCAACAAAAAGAAATGTTCACTCCATTCGGTCTGGACTTAAACGGTTGTTGTAATGGGAGAAATAAGACTAACCACATTCTTCGTTCAAGCTAGTATCTGATATAGTCTTTTGCTGAAGTGAATAAAGGTCAAAGTACCTATTTTTTACCACGTCATACATCTGAACTACTCAATAACAGAGTGCGATATCGTGGTCAGACGACTGCCATGTTGATAAGGCTGGATTAAATAGAACAGAGGGCAAGTCGGCAAAGTAAATGAAGTCAGGTAGAGCAACGTTATAAATACTTGTTACAGGTGGCCTTGTGCTAAGCTTCAGGGGTTGGGGTTAGGTAGGTTTAAGTTAGGACACGGGAGCAGGTACCCCCTGGAATGTAGCGCAAGGCCGCACGTAGCACGCGAGGGGGACAGTCATACCTACATCTAACCATATGTCAAGCTGAATATGGAACGAAGGAAACGTCTTCCGAACATCTTGATCCTAGATCGGACGCGGTTGGAGCGGACCGTTTGTCAAGATATCGGACGACCACTGTCATGGAGGGAGCTGCTGACTGGGTAACGCTTCTACCGTACACATCAAAAAGTAACGACCGGTTTTCCTTGCCAAGTAAAGCTGATGAAGCAAAGCTACAGGCGAACTTGCATCGACTCGAGGAATGGTCGAACAACTGGCCCCTCATTCAATGCTACCAAGTGCAATATTCGGCAAATCGGCAGAACAAGCTCCGTGCACCAGAGAATGTACTCTTTGGAGCACACACCGATACCAGAGGTAGAGGCTCAGAAAAATCTAGGAGTATGGATCACGCCCTCACTGAAGCCATCGTTCCATTGCTCAGAAGTAGCGAAATCCGCCATGTCAAGCTTGTATCTAACTAAGCGGGCGTTTGCAAAGTTCGACAAGGGGTGCTTTAATAAGGTCTTCGGGATGTTCGTGCAACCACAATTGGAATTTGCTATACAAGCCTGGAGACCGTGGTCTGTCAAAGACCAAAGCACCCTTGAGAAGGTTCAAAGACGTGCAACCAAGCTTGTTCGAGGTCAAAGCTACCTCGAGCCACGATTGTCCAATCTTATCTGTTTTCTCTGGACTATAGATAGCTACGCAGCGACCTAATACAAGTATTTCGCATGCTTCAGGGTCAGGATTGTTGTCTTGCATCCGGCGACTTCTTTGAGCTGGCCACTACCACTACTTTGAGGCTGGCGCAAGACTGAACGCAAGAAGGTTCTTCTTCTCCAACAGAATGATTAAGGCCTGGAATGCTCTGCCTGCGGACATCATCATGTCCCCATCCGTTGACACTTTAAACGGAAGTTTGACCAGTACAGCCATATGTACCACCACGACATCAGAAATAAGCACATTTCTTTAACCTATCCCATTCACAATTTACGCGTTATATAACATGCTACTAACTATTTTTGAGTAATATTATGTTTTTTATTTTACCCGATACCCTGTAGAGTAACGGCGAGATAACCCTTTGCCCAACATCCAGTATGCTGGCCTTTTTTTAAATTTGCAATGTCATTGCAATCAATAGGGATTTCAAAGGCGTCGCCTACCTTTCCGTTAATAAAAATGAACTGAACATGCTGTGCCCTCACTCAGTGGCGTCCGCAAGTCCTTCCGTTGTGCATGAGAGGTAGCAGTACGAGTCGGCGGCTGGGGTGGTTTGCGTGAACATTTAACAGTCATAGAGAGTTGGGTGCCAGTAAGCGGTAGAGCCCGATGGCTACCTGGTGGAACAAGACACTCGGTGCCAATGAGTGAACTTCCGTTCCAGAGTACTACATGACGGGAGTATGCAGGACGAGGTTTACAGTCTCTAGTCTCTCGTTACGATAATATTGCCGAAGCGGAGGAACTGCTGGTGTTCTCGAACAGCCTTGAAAAGGCCGGTTTTCAGGTGGTATGATAATTCAAGATAGAGAACCATGTCAGAAATGAGTCTTTTAATATGGATCCTGTAGTAGTTTCTACGGATATGAAGATCCGAATGTGTGGGGCGTAGGTCACATGGAATGAGAGATTTATAACTATAAAACCCTTAGAACCAGAGAAACTGTGCAGTTAATCAGCTATTGTACCCAACGCCATCTCCAGTTAAAATGCGAGAGTAAGACAGTCGCGCACATGCCTTTTGCCTTATAAGTTAATACGCGCACAGATGACCACTTGACTACCTACCAGAATATGAACAGAAAACCGAAGGAGGTTTCTGATTTGCAAGGGTTGCTAGCTGATAGTGAGGAGGCGCCAGACTAGCTTAAGTGAATGTGGTCCCAGGATATGCAGATATTTATATAAGACGTTCATTTACGGAACCCACAAGAAACTTGCGTCAAAGATAACCCACTAATCAAGCATTCCTGCAGCTTGCATGATGTCTTTCTGATCCGCCAAATCGATAATAAAGAAAAATGCATGAGTAACAAACGAAAACACTTGGAACCATAGTTTAGAAACGAACAGTAAGGTTTAAAAAGGCTTTTCGTTGCGAGGGATCACAGCCGAAAAGACTATAACAATATTAAAAGTCGTTTTCATACAAATATCAAAGAACTGGACGACCTTACGAAACCAATGACGTCGGTCAGACAAAGGAAGGATATCAAAGAGGAGACATAAGTGACCGAGGGTTTACTTACATCGTCTGTCGCCTTGATCTCCAAGCGAAGTTTGTCGAGGATTGTAATGAAGAGCTAAAAAGAGGATGCACGCGAAAGCATGAATATGCATAAGACCAACCACATGTCGGAGGTGCAAGGTAAAATACTTACGTGGACAGAGTCAGCAATGCATTTACCAACATTGCCCTTATCATCTTAATGGTGAGTGGATGACCCTCTTTGATGCATTCAAAGGCGGCTGGACAGTCCATCTAGTCAAAACAAAAAGCCAGTGAAGTCTACTTTTTGCTGAAAGGTCGAGCTTAAAGTGGGCTCATTTTAGACCAACACAATGTGTAAAGGCTTGATGCTTTTTTATTTTACAGGCTAAAGGCGCTGTACAGAGGTCAACGAGGTCTATCAGTTCTGTAAGAAAAATAAGTCCAGCGAACTGTATGGGAATAGAGAACGCGTCGAGTAGGACGAATCTAAGTGGAGTCTTGTCCATTATGCACAATAGAAACTACATAAAAGTTAACTTAAGTTGTACAACGCAATTAAAGGAAAAATATAATGCCATTTGATACGGGAAAAGACGAAGCAACTTGAGGAGCAGTAGTTTACCAGAGTGTCTAGAACAGGAACAAAACTTTCGATGATCCCCCAAATAAACATCAGGGATGGTATTTTTAAAGATAGCTTTGAGAAAAATGAAAGGCAAACAGCCAAAACAAACGGGATAGAGAGATTCGATATTAAGTCACATTTCAGAAACGGATTCTCAAAAAATTTTGGCACTGAGCTAATGCTTACTTACACGAAGGCACTTCTGAAAGACTATTTCATTAGGGATAACGCGCTTAGGCTACGTAACGAAACGATAATAAAAAAAGTGAAAGGAAAAAAACTGCAAATGTTAAAAAACCTTATATTTCTTCATAAATTCCTCCACTGTGCGAAATTCTCCCTGGACCTGCTTGAAGGCCGCTTGGTACTGTCCTAATAGCCTAGAGCAGGCGACTGTGTATCTAAGAGACGGTAAGTTTTGACGAAAATTTACTTTTTCCCATCTACACTGTCCTTTATGTAAGCCTTTGTAGGTTTTGTAGAGTAGTTATGACAGCAAAGAGCTCCGCAAGGTTGTCGTATCTAGGCAAAGGGAAAAATGAAACATGATATAGGGGGAACACACCAAGAATAGGGACGGATAACTTAGAAAAGAAAATTAACAAGACAAGTACACCAGTTTTTCTTTTCAAAATGAATGTCCATTGAATAGCAACAAGCTTGCTATGCTGCAATAGACCAAAGTACCTCATTTTATACAAGATAGTTTATGAAAATACAACGCGACTATAGTTTCGTTCCCAAATTGGTTCTTATTACGTGCACGCAATAATTGTTGGCATCTACAAAAAGCGACCAAAAATCATGTAACTTCGGCCGACCTAGCCCCAACAGCCATCCATAGTATCTGAAACAGCATAATGTGCTAAATAGCAAAAGTCAATTTCTTGTAGCAGAAAGGAAACAATGAAGCATACTGCTTCGGTTTTCAAATTATCAATGCAGCTGAATTCATATTCACTTTGCAGCCGGTCCACGACTCTCCCTGTCGATAACTACTGCTCTGATGACGTAGTGGCGACTTGTGCGTGAATGGGATTAGTGAGATGAATGATGCGACTTCTGACCCACTCTCCACACATCTACTATGTTTTAAGGTTGAGAATACTGAAACTGGGCTACCTTCGTTTGCATGTTGACGGGTCGGATCGGGTGGAGCGAAGAAGACTACAGAACAGGTCCCATAATTAAGATCGGTTTAATGGAAATGGACGGACGACCAGATATCGAGACCCAGGGTGAAACGTTTGTTTGGAGTGCGGACAAGTGTGAAAAGGTTACTCAGAATTTATGATGTTCCAAGATTGAGTTTATAAGTAGCTGTTTCAGTTTTAGGCGCGGTCATTACAGGATCTGAATGTGCAGACAGGAGTTCGATATTGCCGACGTTAGTTTTGCGTGTTTGTCACTTGTCGACATCCTTCGGTAACTTGCCTTTGGAGGCTGCTGCGAACAACGGCAGAGTGCCATGTCTGTCGAGTTGGCACAGCAGTTTTCCTGATCTCTTGACTACGACACTTAAAAGAGTCCTGGTCAAGAAGCGCACACCAGGTCACTATAGGAGAGTTGTCTCTATGGATAACTTCCAATTACGTTAGGACATGACTATTGTACTGAGATCCACAATGCCCCAGTGCGTTTAAATAATGCCCCCGTCAGTTACATTCTATACCAGAATGTCCCCGAGACCCTTCATTCATGGGTGTTTAATAAACCAAAGAAACTACGCACCCGATTTAACAGCGATGGTTAAGCTTTATTCGGATATCGCTGCTAGGAAGTGCATAAGTTAGAAGGAGTATTGGAAATTTGTTTCGGACAGACCTTGATAGGAAGGATTTCGTCTCTGTCTAGCCCTGCACTAGCAGCTAAGATTTTCCGGCTTGTGCGGCTAGTGATCCGTTTGGCTGACAGGGAATAGGCTAAACCAATCACAGCATGCCACTGTTGGACGGATTGTGCCTCCAGGTCTACTAAAAACAGTAGGTCGATTACAAAACTAGCCGTAAGGGCTAGCTCTGGGCCACCGTACTACGGATTAGCCAGGTAACTAACAAAAAGGGGAGGGGGAATAAATTATGTTGCCAACATACTTTAACTAATTATTAATCAATAATTGGAAAAACATTCTGGATACACAGACGTTTCTAGCCTACAGAAATTATTGTCGATGGAAATAGAATGTACACGCGTACGAGGATGATCTGGACATCTATTTCAGCCTTTGAAATCCCTCAACGGACGCTGCAATCAGCAATGGAGCATCATGTGACCTCCGAAATGCCCCCCGTTGGACCCCCCCCCCAAGGGCGACAGTTTTTTTCTCCTAAATATCACGGGGAGTTTTTTTTCACTGTCTGCTCTTTTTTAACTTTGTTCCACTTTGTTGGCCTCGCTAACATATCGATATACTATTTTTTGATACCACAACTCGCATGTACAAATAGGGAATTCAAAGGTGACTCACCTACATCTCCCTCAAATATACTGATAATGATACCCTGTACAGGGTAGTCGTTAAGGCAGGTTTGCTTAACCAAAAACCTACATTCACTACAATCCGAAAACTTTAATCTAGAGGAATATAAAACGCGTAAAAAAATTTACGTGGGTAAGAGGAAACTTTAGATTGCGTGTCTAACGTGATCTTAGGGTAGTTGAAAAACGCGTGGGTACGCACAAAGAATATAAACTGAGCGATCAAGAGGAAATCAAATACTTCGTACCTCTCCCTGTCACGAGAACTCTTACACAACTTGATTTCCTAGAGACGGTGATTTAGACGCTAAAAGAACGTACTTCGTAGAGGGCAGCCATGAAGTTACCCACAAAATTTACGCAACTACCGCTACGAAATTGAAATGTCAACCGACTTAGTTGCATAGTAAAACTAATAATAGCGAACTCTCAAGATTGATATAGGATAATCTGTGTTTTGACATTCCAAAACGCCCAGCAAGTACGGATATAAATAACTTAAAAAGATGCAGTTGTTGCCTGCAATGACGAGTTCAGTACTCTAGGCAGAATGACATTTTATATCAAGGCGAGGGAGATTGAGGCACCAATTCTGTCATTAATCAGTCAACTTCAATTATTTCCAGTGTTTCAATGTTTCTCCATTTTTTAAAATTCGTTCCATAATATTTTCAGTTGGCGAATCCAGGGACAGATTATATGTGAATAACCACGACTATGATTGTCCCGAATGAGCTCTGTGTCACTTGCGTCTGCCTGTCAAACGCCTGCGGACGAAATGTCTGATGTAATGACATTCGAATGTCAAACCCCTTTCCAGCTTTCTGATAATTGTAGAACGGTTGTTTAGTATCGCCTAAAAGCTTGGATGTCTGACGCATTGGCTTATCTGCCCTTAAAATTCGGATCCTCTTACATTCCTATCTTTCATAATGGCATATTGACTTTGAAATAAATATTGCAACTTGAAGAATTGTTTGGAAGATGCTCTGAACGTTTTGTTCACAGGATTCTAAAAAATAACATTTATGCTTTGGATCGTTCCTGAAAAGGCATCATGTGTACGATTTTGATGTAAGGAATTCGCAGATAATAAGGAGATGTGGGATGATCTTATAAGTACCAACTTTCAAGAAAAAGGATACAATTACACAATCATAATCATAATTTATGCAAGCTTATTTCATTGCATATAATCATGCGTTCAGTATTCGGAGCGATTGGAGCACGAGTTCATTGGAAATTTTCGAGTGATCCTTTTTACTTGAAGCCCACTTTCTCTCGCACACACAAGAGAGTTCAACCGTCAAAGCAGGCAATGTTGACCCTGCATACCACTGCGAGGTTACAAAGGGACGTTGAATTTCGCGTGAAATAGATTACAGTGAGAATAGACTTGCGCGGAATCTACCGTACTCTCGCCCCTTCCCCACCTCTGCCCGGTTTCATTACCCAGTGAAGAATATCGGAGGCGGCAGAGAGCGCAGGTGACTGGTCTGACCAGTCCCACTCCAAGGCGTGGGGCAAAACCCGGCTTGGATTCCATGGGTTGGTATTGTGGCAGAGACTACAGTAAGAAGGCAACATTGCAGCCTTACGTTAGTCAACCAGTTGGCCACTCCAAATAAAATACATAATATGCTGATCGCGCATCTTGGGTTTTTCCGTCATTTGGCAAACTTTCAATCTACAGCATAAAGTGCCCATGATACCTTCAAGCGCGTCAGACTGCCAACAGAAGCAAAGGGGCAAGTTCCATGAGCAGTTCACCGGAGGAAGCTTCAATCGCTGGAACATGAAGATTATTTGTGTGCCTTTATGGATCCTCACTCGAAAGAATCATCAGAGACAATCGCAGGTAAGGATGATGAGGGTGCTAGGGGCGCAATATTTGTGGGACGCAGTTGCCATCTGGCTACGTACCTTATCCAATAAGCAGATCACGTGTTCATCGCTCGTGGTCGTACGCGATGCGAGATTGCTCCTTGGTCCGCGCTCGAGTCGTTGTAGTTCGAAATTTCATCTGTTTTTCATTTTTGGCCTGATTTTTTTCGGCAGTTTGACCTGCAGCACCTGAAACCTTTCACCAAATGCGTCTTCTCCGCGTGGAAAATTACTCTGTCTGAGCAAAGCCTCAGCGCAGGGTATGGCGCCGTGAGTACATAGTGCCTATTTAATGATTTCGGCCTGGCGACCCAAAAATCACCTTGCAAGAATTTCGGCCTCGTCAAACAAAAATGTGTGGTCGGTCCAGTCACATTAGTCGTGACCAAAATTTTAGCCTCGCAACTCCTATCTGTTGCCACATGTTCAGTCACTCGATTTCAGGTACGTCTCCAAGTTTCTTTGTTGTAGTTGATTTTCCGAACCTGCACGAGATTCAGAAAATGAGTCCAGACGTTTCCTGCCCTGACATCGGTTCTTTCGGCCTCATTACTTGGTGCCTGATAGTTGCTTCTGGTCGGTGTGCAACTCCGACTGTGAATTATGTGAGAAAGCGGCTAACGACTTCTGAGACATTCATAACGTAAGGGAGTGCTCTCCAAAATTTGAGGCCATTGCGGTTCAGTCTCTCGCCTTGTTTGTTGTTCGCTCTGACCCTCATTGAAGGTACTGTATTTCGGAAACCTTTTTTTCTGTTTCGCTGCAATGGGTTGCAACACGTCAATATACCGTCCGTACGCAATTTTTTTCCTAATGGGTGGCTGTCCTTGAAGCTCAATAATTGGGTCGTATTTGTCGATTTCTTAATTTTTTGCCTTTGACCACCACAATCTTTGTGGCATCCGAAAAGCTGGTTACTTTCTTTCGCCTCCACCATAGCTTGGACGTATTTGCATTTGTGTAACCTACTGTGAGCAATCTAAATTATCCATGTCCAAAGTTCCTCACTGAGACTGGAGGATTTCTTAGAGATTGATTGCATAACTCACCGTGGCTGTCATTCTCACAAGGTCAGAAACGAACGCACGCGATTGCACCTGAGAAAGTTTTCGTAAGCCAACCGGTGGCACGATTATGGAACCAACTACTTAGCGAGAGGGCTGCAGCAGACACATATTCTGCTTGTAATAAAAGGCTTGTTGACATAATGTTTGAAAAAAATAATCTCGGAAATGATATCTTGGAAAATCTCTCTTGCGCAACGTTTCTTTTGCACCCATTTGCATTGAATGGGAACTATTCCTTCTAAATTGTGTTACGATTTAACTCGAAGACATTTAAAATGTCTAAAACATTAACATGACTGCAAAAATGTAACCGCTCCTCTCATTTTTATTGTCAACAAGGGAATTACCGGTAACCCCCTCAAAATAGAGAGAATAGTAGAGAATTCTCGATCTCCCAGTAGATACCGGAAATGTTTCACAGCAAAATGTTCACATCCGACTACACTGAATCGAGTCTCGGCCTCCGATGGTTTCTTTGAAAAGAAAGCAGAAGGCACAGTCAAATCTGGAAGACTTTATTCAAGAAGAACGCCAAAAGCAGCTTTGGAAGCATTGACCCTAGAGATATGGGTGCGTGAGCATTAAGGCGCACCTGGAGGGAAGCATCAGCCGAAAGGACTTTAACCTGCTCAAACGTTGTGTGTGCTGCTGGATTTTGTTCAAAGCTGAGCTAAGAACATGAGCGGAGAATGGACAGCGGTTGGATTTTGTCGGCACCGTTTGGGAGGAATGGGCGCTAAGGGTTCATTATATCGGGACAACCCTTGAGGTGAGGGGGTATAAAATCTTGAATAACAGTGACCTTTGAGTGAATGGGACGGATGCAGCTGGTGTCGATGTGAGTACTTATTAGCTCGAGAAAGGTGGGTCCTAGGACGCAATTAACAAGGAAGCAGGGTGATGCTGCACTTCTGCAAACGAGTGAATAGTAACGTAAGGTGTTGGAGGTGTTCACCAGCATTCCGACTGGTGACCAAGTTATCTGATAGAAGCGAACAGACGAGTTTTAGAACGCAGCTCAGAAGAAGATGAAAAAGAAGAAGAAGAAGAAAAAGTGATAACGAAACATAGTATTTATTGACCTGACCTTTCGTATTCTCTCTCGAACCTATGATCAGAGACAGCTGCAGAAAGGGGTGCTTGGGGCGCAAGTCGAGCAGTATTTATAGAGCGTGACTGTCAGGTATCCGCTGGTCTACTGTGGTTGTCAGTCCTTGTGTTCATCGCTGAGGTCGTAGTTGATTCGATGAGTGTATTTTGGTCCGTACCCGCTTTGTTGATGGCCAGGATTTCATCCCGTTGTCGATTACTGGCTGGGCAATTTGGCTCGTCGTCACCGGGATTACTGGTCACACGCATCCTCCCCACATGGCTAATAATTTTGCCTAGGCAAAATCGCAAAATAGAATATGGAGCCCCGAGGTCATTGGGCTTATTAAAAGACTGTAGGCAAGAGACCATGACGAAAGCAATCCAAGGCTCCTGCGGTTGTCAGCCCTTACGCAACTTGTGCCCCAAGTACCCCTTTCCACAGCATTCTCTGATGCTGGGTTCGAGAGAAAACACAAAACGTCAGTTCACTGAAAAGCATGTTCCAGTGCTCGCGTCTTCTTCTGATCAAGACACGTCAACATATATATATAAAAAAATGAAGTCCCTGGAAAACATGATAAAATAAACGTTGGAACGTGCATTAACTCGCTTTTCTGCTGCGTGCTCTGTATGTGGTGAGGCGACACCTTTAGAAACCTTATGCACGTGTCTGTTAGCTTTGTGGGAATGTTTGAGGATGTGATGTTAGTAGCATACTCATGGTGTC